>WOGR01002608.1:0-17149 GCA_015342045.1 Leptinotarsa lineolata | reverse complement strand
AGATGTAGATGTAGATCATACAAAGAAGTAACTTTCAGACACGAAATGAAAGAAAAAGGCCTTCTGAAACAGCTACTTTCATATAAACATTGAATTACACGAAAGAAAAAATTCTTTCGAAATAAATACTTTTATATGAACACTGAATTATACAAAAAAAACTTTTTTCTACTCAGTTTGTATTCCAAACGTTCGTGTATCATAAATTGAAAATTTAATCCAAATGTTTTGAACCGTTAAGAGTCGTAGAATAGCGAAAGCTAAACTACGCCAAGATAAAAATAAAGATCATTTATTATTATTAGGATGCAATTAAACGTTTGACATATTTTTATATTTGAAAGTTATTGAAAATGACAACATTATAGGAAAACGTTCTTCAACTACTAGCAGAATTCAATTTATGTATCTATGAAAATAAAAACACGCAGTAAAAAACAACACGAAGATCATAACTATCTCAGTAGAGAGTTTCAGATGCAATTTCTGATGGATAAATAACTGCAGTTTCATTGAAAGTATAATAAATTAATATGAAATGATAAAAAACTACCTGCTTTGAAAGAAAAATGTTTGCCATTTTGTTTTTTCAATATTCATTAGTTATTTTCGCGTATCCTGTTTTTTAAACTTTATATGTTTGCACTAGGATACATAAAATCTTTTGGTAGAAATTAGATTAACAAGTTTGATAAGTAACACAATTCAGATCATTATACTATATCTAACAAGTATTATGTACTTATGAATGAAAATATATATGACGTATTCAAACTTTATGAATTTATAACATGATTTTTTTTCCGTTGATAAAAGCGAGATGAAAGCTGATATGCAAGGTAAATATGTATAAATTGAGGTGAAGGTATTCTAAAAATTGTTGAAGTTGATTTATTTTTATAATAAACACTTTTCTCGAAAAATTAATAAAATTATTACAATGATGACTCTTCATGAAAGTAACATCTTTAAGACACCTGCTCAAGTTCACTTTACAGTAGTTGTGCAAGTTCTGAAATTCCGTTGAAGAGCTTTATTAAAAATTTTCATTTGTAACTCTCTAAGATGATCTGAATCAACATTGAGGAGGCGATTTTATGCTTCAACAGGACGGTGCTCCACCACAACATGCTTCGACTTGCAAACAAAAATCCATGAAACAGAACTAGTATCTGATTAGCATGAAAAATTGGTCGACCACTATTTAGTAGAATTTTGAAATTTGAAGACTTCTGTAAACATAATTTTAATGGCTTCGAAACTATATCTTATTCGATTCCTCCATGAATTGAAAATTTTATGTGGACTATCACCCCCGCTCGGGGAAGTAAAAATTGACCCCCAACAATCTTATCGAAGCAGAAAGCGAAATTGCCTGTCCTGACATTATTATATCCGGTTGGGAGATTCATTTTTTTGGAGAAGACCGATGCCTGGGTTTTCGTGGCATTTATTGGAACCTGGTTACTTTCATCCCAGTTCGAAATCACCTCTATCTTCGTTAAGATATGCAACCTCCTGCTGCCGGTGAAGAAGTGCATCCGCAGCCGATGCCTTGGAATCCAAATGGACAAACTTCTATCTCCTGATAAAAGCAATCCGTGGAAAGCAACGAGTAATTAAATTTTGACACCTGACAGGCTCTCTCTCTCTCTGTCTGAAAATTTCGAATAGAGGGAAGCAATGATGGATTCATTCATCAGATATCTTCGGTGTTTGCATCTTAAAAAAATTAAACTCTTATTTGTAATTCCAAGAAATTTTCTCAACTTTGTTGGGGATAATATACCTACATATTGAAGTCAAAATGGTCTAAAACACATACTGCTTTTTGCACGAATAATAAAATCAATTTTTTTTACAAAAATATTCTTCCACTCGTTACCGTTTATGAAAATAAAAACCAACTCCCTTGAAATATTTCTATTTGTTTGGAACGAAATGAGAAGTCGAAACCGAGCAAGTGTCATTATACAATAGTAACAGTTAGATAACCTAACATACAAGATAAGGAATAAAAGAAAATTCTCAATAAGTCTTATTTGCTGTTCGAGGACGCTATCTTGAAACAAATAAAGAGTCGACAAACAATCCTATTTTGGGAGATTTAGTTAAATATTGACATAAATTATTAAAAAAGTATGGCGTATGTCGGAAAAATTAAGATTTCAAAATTTTAGAAACAACTGAGGTACCCAGTCAAAAAATTTTCTAAATAATTTGTTTTCGAAAAGTTTCCTGCAGAATAATATCGTTGACATTATATAGGGCAGTAGCAGTACAGTGCTCTGCTCGATATCCGGATTGAGTGGGACAATATATATATTTATTTTCGAAAAATTCATAAATATTATTACTACTAGTGCATGATCCAGAAGATTACAAACCAATTGAAAGCAAAATTTTTTCTGGAGACTTATCGCAAAATGCTGTTTTAAAGCATTTCTTGAAGCAAATCTATATATATTATTTAAAATTCAATGTTTCTCATTATACAATTTCAATAGATGTCTGTTTTATCTCCAAAATATGTACCTATAAATCTGTAGTACCTCTTTCTAGTATTAGTGATATTATCAGAACATCAGGCTAAATAACATTTAATCATCTGGCGCTATCTATCAATAAATAACACAGTTGGAATTACAAATAGATGATGTATTTGATTACTTGCGCCATCTATAAATAAGTAGCGCAATTTCCATGTTTTTTCTTCGCCGGTATAAACATGTTTTTCTTTTTTTTTAATCGACCTTCATAGGTGAAATTAAAATGTAAACTAATTAGGAATAATTTGTCATTGGATTTTTATATTAATGACCAGTTTTTACAATAACCCAAAGTAGTAAAAATACCAAGAACAACGAATTGCCGTCTTGGATAAAAAAAATGTAGCAATCAAATTTACTTCTTCATTCGAAAATAATTATGCTTAGCCTTAGGTTAGGTCAGTAGTGAGTGGGTCTATTCGACCCTCCACCGCAACCCACAAGGGTTTATTGTGGCTATATGCTTAGCCTTAGCCAATGTGTGAGATTTTTTATGTTATTGTATGGCTATCTTGCCGATTTTGTAATTATACACAAACAAATTAAAGATAATGATTATTTAATGACGTCATAACTAGCGAACCTTAGTTACCAGATGGTGCAGAATGGTACAAGAGAATGTTTCTCTAAGGAAGACATTGTTAACAATAAGCAAGGTTTTGTCGATTTGGTTCTATGTATTATATTTTTAGTGTTTGGGGATTGTTGATCATCCTTTATTTCAAGTCAGTTTCTGCTAATAAACGACTATCAAAAACGAAATATATAATAAAGCAATTGCACGTAACTCCCAGTCAAGCAGATCGAATAAATTTGATAGGAATCTAGTATCTAGTCGTAAATCATTACATAGAACTTCAAATACCCCTCTTAAAGAAATAGCTCAATTGGAAATTTGTTTAAGTGAACTCAGAAAATGCTTCTCCACATTATGATACTTCCCTAAAAGATCACCCTACCTTATCGAAATATTTTAGAGATGAATAATGCAAAATATTATACATAAACAATATTTTGAAATCCTAACTTCGAACTGTACCGGCCGGATTTCTGAAATAATTTGCTCTCGAATGTTTCTTTTCCAACCAATATAACAGTCCTTTTAGGTACACTCGATGAAAAAATATACAACATAATTCTAACATTAATAAATAAATCTAAAATATCAATATAAAACATTGTGACTCGATTTATTCCAAAATTTCTGTGGCAAAATAAACTCCGGTTTGATGCCAAGGGGGGAGGGGTATAATAAAAAAAAGGTATATGAAAAAGACATCAAAACTGCAGAAAAATATGCACTCCGCGGAAAATAAGTCCAGAGCTAGTTGGCAAGTTATCAATTTTGAAAGGAACAAGGCTAAATCAACTCCCATCATTAATGAAAAGATTACCTCACACGAGGTTAATAATCATTTTGCCCAAGTAGCCGAATCTATCATAAAATTTCTACCTGGTATTCCTCAAAAGGAATAACTACATTTCTCAAAGGTTCCTCCAGCACCTTCATCTTCTTTATTTCTATTTCCAGTTACGCAATCTGAAGTTAAGGATACCATAAATTCTTTGAAAAATTCTTCATGTGCTTACGTTTACGACTTAAATAGTAGGATCATCAGGTATAATTCTGAAACCGTTAACCTAACTCATTAATCTTGTCTTTATCACCGGAAATTTTCCAGACTTTTATTCATTAAACTCAGAATCATGACTTTTTCGTCCTTATACAATTATATATTCACTTGTTGAAATACTCAAAACACCGTTCAACCTCACTACACATGCTGACATCCACCATCATAATACTAGAATCTTTGACAATATCAGAATTCCTAGATATAGGCTTTCTACTTCACAAAAAAATTCTTTAGATTTTTTTTGCCTCATCAAATCAAAACGATGAGTATGAATAAGTTTAAACGAACCATCAAATAGCATTTGCTAAAAAATTGTTTTTATTCTATGAATGAGTACTTGAAAGACATACAAGGTGCGACCTTAAACCTCTGTGTAATTTCCTCTAAATCCTTTATTCTTTAAGAAAATACCAAATTTTACTTTTTTGACGTCTATTGACCTTTTTTGACAATCAACAACAACAACTATTTTTCAAACATATCTCATTCACAGCTAATAGCAACAAAAAATATACTAAAGGATACATGACAAACATTAATAATAAATTAACAATTTAACAAAATATAATTTGTAACATTCTCCCCACCGTGAAAGTTCTTAAGAATTTTCACCAAATTCAACATCCACCCTGCAGATTTTGGTTACAGGACGTTTGAAGACCCCTGTAGATGTTTTCACCTCGACTACTCTTATAACATTGTCCTTTCCTGGAAACACTGCCGTGATTCTACCCAGTGGCCAAGTATTTCTGGGAAGGTGACCATCTGCAATTACGACTACATCGCCAACCGCAACAGGTTCATTATCCTTGATCCATTTTGCACGCTTCGATAAAGTCGGTAGATACTCCTTGATCCATCTCGACCAAAATATCTCTGCCAGCCGTTGGGATTTCTTCCACTGCTTCCTTAGGTTTTGTTCTTGGAATTTTGTTGGAAATGGATTTCCTGAGGGTGAACCAATCAGAAGATGGTTCGGCGTTAAAGACTGAGGATCGGAAGGATCAGCTGAAACGTGAGTTAATGGTCTACTATTAACTGCATACTCAGCTTCCGTAAACAATGTTGATAAGATTTCATCCTTGGGAGACTCTTCCTTCAAAGTAACCCGCAAAATTTTCTTTACTGAGCCTATTAATCTTTCCCAGCATCCACCAATATGTGGACTGTCAAGTGGAATGAAGGATACATGACAAACATCAATAATAAATTAACAATTCAACAAAATATAATCTGTAACAATTTGGAAGCTCTACTGCTCTACTGTCTACAGAATTCAAAATGGCTAATAATATTCTGTGATTGAGAGTATTGGATGCCTTAGTAGTATCAACAGTATCAATTATGCTATGATATGGCGTAAAACCAGATTGGTTACTTTGAATAATTTCGTTTTCGATAAATGAGTTCGAATTTGGTTTTCAACGACATTTCTCAAAATTTTTGATGAAGTGGAAAGTAAACTAAATCGTCTAATATCATTCAAGATGGTAGGATTTAAATTTTTGAGCAGAGGTATGATGAGAGCTTGTTTTCACGCTTTTGGAAAAACAGAATTTTTCAGACAGTAATTTATAAGATGTGTGTGGAGTGCAAAGATGTAACGTTGAAATATTGATTTCATCCGTGATGCCTATTTATTATTCAAAAATCCCACACAATGTTGGTATTTCTTCAACATTTCGAATGATTTCAGTTCCCAATTTTTTTTCTCAAACTGGATCACTATTGAATTCTCACACTCTCACATCGCTTACCTGAAAAAATATTTTCGTCAATCTAAATTACATAGTACGAGAAGCTCTAAGTAACCTTGTCAACGAAACTTTTCAGCCACTACACTGTAATTCAATCGTTCAACCTGTTCCTTGATTACTGAATTTCAAAAATGTTTCTGATCGTCTTGAACAGGAAGTAATTTCACCAATGGAATTGAAAGTTATTATGGGATCTTTTTCATTGCCCGTATTTCACGATGGAATGAATTTCGAAATATAATGAAATTCCACAGACTTGGTGCTGTTCAAAATTGACTCCCGAAATCAAGAATAAAATCGGAGAAACGTCGAAAGATTTTCATTCGGAAACGAAAACTCATCATGATATAATGTAAGCGTGAAACTCACTGATTAATTTTCATTGGAAAAGTTCCATTATTATGATCGCTGGAGACTTCAGTTTCAATTCATCGTCAGGGATTTGTCAATAAATTTTCCTGAGATTCAACTCTGATTGTAACATGAAATGGTTATGAAAAAAATTAAAAATTTTTGTGTCCTCATTTCTCGAAGAATATTCTGAATAATTTTCCAGTGGCTAAATATCATTGTATCTGGTACCAACAAGAGGGTGTTCCACCTCACAACACAAAGCGGATATCAATTACCTCACTGAGAGGTTCGGTGAGATAAGGTTTGCAACTGAAGGTCTTTTGAGATGAGTGCCCTTGACACATTTTTATGAGGTACAGTGAACAAAGTGTATACAAAACTGTCGAAGACCTCCAACTGAACATACTGTGGAAGATCGAAAAGGATGGAAATAATTCGTGCGTTGTGTGTAGATTGAAGAAAAGAGTGAGAATTTGTTCAGATAATCACGAGCAACATTTTGAGTGATCAATGAACATGTAAGGAAACCAGGATACATTTTGTCTCATGTGTTTGGAGTTTCGATGTTGATATCGTTTTATAATATCTTTTTTCCACATTACTATGAACTGAATTCGGCATAGAAATTTTTTATTTTGTTTTTATTGATTGGACCATTACTTGATGAAGATCTTTAGTGATTTTATAAACTACATAAGTTTGTGGAGATAGAATCGTAAGGTGTAGTTTATGGAACTCTCTAATAATTTCAACTTGGTTTGCTTATTTTCACACTGTTTTCATTGATTTTTTTGAAAGTTTCAGCATATTGCATTCTTCTTCCATTTGTAAAATTGATTCGAATTGACATTGGTAATTTATTGTGTATGAAAATTGTGCAGGAAGAACAGGTCAATCAGAGATTCATCTTTGAGGGAACTGAACTTCGTCTCTTATTTTCGATGAGTTGATTTATTTCTTTTATTTTTTTAGTTCATAAAATGTCAAGAAAATTCAATATTCAAAAAGTAATACGAATTATGCATCATGAAAAAAAATGGATTGACGCTCCGAGGCGACTTGATTTATTCCAGTGGCGCATTTTCTTTTTCAGCTGCACCAAAACCCGGAAAAACCTGCAGCAGCACATCATCTGGAGATCTTGATCTGCCAATGTCCTCTCTTTCATGAAACGAAATGTATGGTGTTTTTAGAGGCTCCAATGAATTCGAAAACATCAACAGAAAATTTTGTGACACGACTATCGTCAAACTTGAGCCATTCCGTTTCATCCTTGACGTAATGATGACCAGACTCAACGCCAGATCCACAGTGAACAATGACTGCATGAAGATTAATATAGTAGTCTGCTAGATTGAAGTGTGAATCTATATCTAACCTTCGTAGGATTTTTTTGTTTCTGTCTAAGGTTGAGTGATGTTGGAAGATTACCAGTGGTATTATTAGATTGACCGGTTCCTTAGCTATACTTGTTGTCTCAATATAGTCACTTAGTTCTATGCAAATTTGGCAATACAGTTGATCATCACCCAATAAAAGATTCAACAACAACCTTTGCACGGACTGGTTATCAGTCATAGTAGGAAACGCTAGTTGAAGTTCCAGAAAGTCACATACGTTTATGCTTACTCTTGAACATTTACCACAAACTGAATTAGTGAGGATTTTTCCAGCAAAAGATCTACGAACACAAGACGAGATAGACTGTATGGAATCATTCAGTCCAGAGCAGTCAGGAGCATTGAACCTGCTATTTTCCTGTCCACGAAGGGTTTTCAACAAGAACCTCAAGAATTCGGAACAATCCTCTTGTTGTCCTGAAGAGTATCAAGTGGACTTTAAAGACTCTAGAAAATCGGTTGGTGGAAAAGATGATACATTTTTACGAAACTGCAGCTGCATGAACATGTGTTTGAGCTTGTTGAATAAGAAGGAAACATTTTCGTTCTCGTTCATCGTTGAAACGTTGTTTTTAAAATTCTCCGTCATGAACAACACTTGTTAAATGATATCTATGTAGCGAGTGATTCCTGAATTATCTGTATCAATTTTCGTCACAAGATTTTCAGGACAACTGTCTGATGATCGCAAGGAAGAACAAGTTCCACAGAATTTGCATCAGATCCATTTCTCAAGCTGCAATCGATCCTTCCAAGTGATGAAGGTTTCGTAGAGAGATCGATTCGGCTCTTGCTCCATGAAGCTCTTCTACAGAAAGGTAACCAGAACCATGAGGACAGCATCTTATATTTGGGGGACAGGAATGAACTATTTTCATTGATCGCACTGAAAAAGAAGAAGGTGGATCAATGACTTGCGAATTGACCTTGATGGGAGACTGATGAACGGCTTGTTCCGAAGAGATTTCAGTTCCGTACTGAAATGAGAGCAATGCATGATCTCATCTATTATCAATTGTGGAAAATAATTAGGACAATGATACTTATTATTCAAATGCGACAGATTGGAAAATCAATGCCTACTACTGCATAAGAATTTGTTCACTGATAATTCGAAATTTTGTAGAAACAAAGGTGATTTGTGATAATTGAGAAGACAAAAGAAAAAATGAAGTACATGATGATGTCAGATGGAAAATCTGAAAGTATAATGTAGGTAGTGGAGATGAAGTGGCAATGAGAAGGCGAGATTCGTATTGAAATGAGTCATCAAATGATGTCAGAAAAAAATAAAAACGATTTTCCAAATGACTATGTTTCCCAATATTTTAAGAAATGAACTGAAGTTTTCAACTCTCACAGCCGGAAATAGAATTTAAATTTTAGTTTTTCGAGCTTGGTAGCCGTATGGTTGGCAGCAATGCGTTAACGAGGAGGTCGAAACGCATTTCTACAAACCTCTGCCGGAAAGGCCCATCGTATTTATGACCGAAAAGTAAGAGGTAATCACTCCATTGCAACATGAATATCTATCTCGGATAACCAAATTTCGAATTTCAAGAATTACTCGCATTCCCTGAATTTTTCAAAAGACAATTTGTTGGTCACTTCACTTCAACTTCACTTTAATTGAAATATCCAGTACCTCCTATATTTTTCAAAATCCCAGGAGTGAGAGCTGAATCCAGTGGAGAAAATACAGTTTCACTGGTTGAATAACATAATCTTGTTTACAACGCTGATTTTGCCATCATATGCATGAAATTCACAAGAAAATTTGCCCAGTGAATGGGAAAATGATTGAATCAAGTGGCATCATTACTCCTACGTTGTTTACCCCATTCAAAAGCACTCGAAATACATAAACACAAGGAATATTTGGCAAATATTTGCGTTAGTGACGTAACTTCAGAACATCACATAATCCAGTCAGGCAACAGTTATCGTCGCTTATTGATAAAATTCATCAAACATTTCCACCGGTGAAGTGTAAGTAGTAATGTTTGCATCATACAGTATTTTTTCATCGATAGCTTGAGTCTGAATTTTGTAGGAGAGAAAGAAAATGTACTTTACTGTAGAAGAAATCAATATTTCTCACTGAAAAAGCTTGGTTGCTGAACAGTAAAATCAAAACTGAACAAATCATGAATAATGAATACATTTCGATTAATAAATATAAATTGTGAATCCAAAGAAAGAACTAAAGTCAGCCAGTACTGTAATTCATCTCAGCAAAACTGTAAGGACTCTTTCACACGGGGAGCTTCACGTCTCTCACTCCTATATGGGAGCGTTTATCACTTCTACCTATCACCCATTCACCCATTCACATCGGGAGCCTATTTGGTTCCTGGCTCCTTGAGGTCAGTCGTAGAATACATCGCACAGGAGCTGTTGCCATATACCTTCTCTACCGTCGACACAAACATCAACGATCAAGAATGGGATGATGAAATTGCAAAATTTACGTTGAGCACCTTTAACCTTCATTTCGGTTCTTATAAATGTCGAGACTTTTATCTCAGAGAGCGGGTTGATTGCTGACAGCACTAATCATCAGTTCCAGATCGTAATCTGCCATGATGAATAGTGTGAAGCGTTAACTAGGGAGAGCGGTTTTCTCTGCTCGTGTGAAAGCTCCCACTCATTCTTTTGCATTTTGAGGAGGAGACGTGGATTTCCGGCTCGAGGTGCGGGAGACGTGAGGGCTCTCGTCCCCTGAGACGTGGCGGCTCCTGCTATTTATCTGGAAGCTCCATTGGACTCGTTGCATTTTGGCGCTAAGAGCCTTCCTCCCTCTTGGGAGCTAAAGACGGGAAGCCCCCCATGTGAAAGGGTGCTAATAGTCTTCTTCATGAGAAACACTTACCTCCGATGGCAAGGTCATTCCATCAGTAATAGAGTTGAAATAGTCAGGTACCAAATATCACCTGGAACGCTCACTCGAAAAGTTTTACGCAAGTCCTTATGAGCATGTCGAAAGTATTAGGGAATACTTTGGGGCTAGTGATGATTATCAGACCCATTATCATGTACGGAGCAATTGCCTAATTTTCAAAAACTCATCACCGAACGGCCCTCTGGTGTATAGAAAGGAGAGCTAGATGTACGTACAACATACCAAATTGTGCACATCGCACAGCATTCTGAAAGTGACCTCCATCTTGATCTCTTCAAAAGTGAAATAACAAGAAGTGTCTCAAAAAATTATCGTTAACTCTTGGTGAGTCGATATTATCAATTGTATAATTGAAAGAGTTTGTTCTCATCATACCACTTTTGAAGTGAATTAAAATCCCTCTGGAGCAACATACAATGAGATGAATCCCGTATTTTTCTAAAAACCTCCAAATCATCAGCAAGGATGAGCTCTGTTGATTGTATCGAAGGGCATATGTCATCTATAAAAAGTGAAAATAACAGATACGTCTCAAGACACAGGAGGAACTTTCCTTAATGAAACTCATTGATTTTTTTCACCAATGTGATGAAAACAGTATTGGGGAAATTGAAGATTCATATCGTTAAATGATTTGTATAAGTCTGTCAAGTAGACGATATCATTCTCTGATTCAATGAGGTTGTTTGCAGTTCTGTGTCATTGTTTCTCAAGAATTCTATCACAGAATTAAACAGATTGTCGAATCGAACTAGGCAATTGCCTCTCGATAGCCAATTCATTTTTGTGTGAAACAGCAATAGGGTAAAATTCTCATCATTGGCAACATAAAGCTGATTCAATAGTCTGTCATTCAAAGAGCTGACGAATGACGAAATGTACGGCGACCACATCTGGAATTTTGTTCTTGGCGTACGTAATGAAGCCTTTATGATACACTGTCATAGCCAGAGCGCCATTTGTAGTAGCTCATATAATATTTTTCAAGGAAAATTCTTCCTCATTACAAAATTTCTCCAGTGTATTAAATATGGTTTATCCTTTTGTGCCTCTCCCTGAATTTTTTGCATATAATAGTTCTTGATTTATTTTTTCGTCTTCAATGAACCCCACGTAAGACAGCAACAATGCTTCATTAGTCGGTAAAGTGGACCTATTGAAGTGAATTGAGAATTTTGAAGTCTTCATATGATTGCACAACGACTCTACAGTATTTTCAGTCATTTCATCAATTCGTCTTTGCACAGAATTATTGCTCGATGGAATTTTTTGGATATCTGCCGCCGGTTTATGGAGTACAGTAGTTACTATTTGTTCAACTGCCGGTAAATTAACTCTCGTCCAATGGTGTGCGGTTCAACTGTTTGGGCATTGGGTATTGTAAGAAGATCAAAGTTCATCATCGTCTTGATTAGCAGCCGCTGAAAAAAGTTTTGATACACTTGATTGAGCATTGTAGTTCTCCTCTCACTCTTGAAAATAGGCTACATCTTGAAGTTTTGAAGGCTTCATTGCTCCATTCGAAAATGATTTTAGGCAAAGAAGTCACAAAGGTGAAGATGGGTCAGCGAAATTTTCAACGAATCCGCGATATATTGCCGTCTCTTCTTTTTTGCTGCCGACATAGTTTTCGCAATATTCAATATGGTTTCAGAAAGGGATACAGTTGTACAATTTGGTGAATGTTACAGATGATATGGTCACGACCCTGCCCGGCGCCTTCACCAAAAGTCACGACCCTGCCCGATAGATAGAGGTGAATCAACTGCTCTTGTATATTGTTGAACTATTCATTCTGAAGTCTTTGACACACTCAGTTATCAGCTACTCATATCGATACTTGATTATATCAGTTGCTATTGAATTGATGAAAAACTATTCGGTATATAGGTTGCAATATAAAAAAAGGAAAATGGGTCATTCGTCAAAAGAGCTTGTTAAATGTGGAGTACCTCAAGAGCCTATTCTCGGTTCCCTTCTCCCCATGTGAAATGGAAAGCTGTTTGGGAAACTATTGGATTCATTTATATGCAGATGACACATAGATTTATTTTTACTTCAAAAAGATGAATGAAAACACTTTTTTGTTTGATTTCCACTACGTTTATTTATTCTCACGATCGGTTTCGGGGTTCAGCCGATTATCAAGTGAAATTATCTCACTAACTTTTTGGAGTGTGTACACGAATCATATGAGGTAACAGGTAGTCTGGGAGGCTAGATACTGATTGGATAGAAGTACCAACTATCCAATCATGAATTTCCACAAAATAAACAAAAAAAAAGTCATCGATAACACAGATTCACTTTTACTTCCACCCAGATGATACCTATGCATTGAATTTCATGAAAGATGATATGGAACGCCTCATCCCATTTTCAGAAGCACGCGAGCTACGAAATAATTCAATAAAGTTGAAATTTATATTATTCGGAAAGAACTGGGAGAAAATACAGCATGATTTTTGAATCAAAATGGGCGTTGAGACTCTGCAAAGTTTTTCAAGCGCGACAAATTTAGGATCAATATTGCAACAACTGTCTACGTTTCAAACCACATGTAGATGAATGAATATTATACTCTAATTGACGCATTTTATCATGTCATTTGAGATATATGCTCATGCGCTCTCTCGTTCTGAATCACTCCAACTACTGCGATGCAGTGTCCATATTTGAAGAAAGAATATTCAATTGAATTGGGTCTGAAAATCGGCCTCACGGTACGATTTTGGTATAAGAAAATATCATAGTGTTACCTCATAAATTATCAAAAATGAAGACAAAAAATTTATGTTGTGAATTTATATCAAAATATTATTCAATATAAATGTCCTCCGTAGCGAAGCTAATCTCACCTGCGTCTCATAGAAGTGTATTATTTCGAAGAAGTTTCACATACAGTACACATATTTTAAATAATCAGATACCAGATATCCCAAAATCCATTAAACTTGAAACATTCAAGAGATGGTACGAACTATTTCTTCATGATGATCAATGAGTTATAGGAAGATCCTCCATTCTAATTTTTTCACCCAATGCGAACTGCAATATTCAAATTTATTATATCACTATGAGCAATCAATTCATCCTTGTTATGAATATGTGCCTAATGCATTATGTTAGCTGATTTCATACTAATTTTTCTATTGTAGTTAAACTATTACAAATAAACTATCAATACTCAATATACTGTTCGATTTATTCAAACTGATTCATGAACATAAAAGTTATATCAATTCTATAATATCATGAAATTAATGTTCAACTATTAAGGTAAAATTGTGGTTAACTATTTTCACTTCACGGAACGATTTCCTTATGAATCAAAGATTGGCGAATTTCAGAAAACTATTCGTTGGGAAAACTGAATTCCACGTGGAAAGAAGTCTCGGGCAACGGCAAGTACTTCATAAAAATGATATATCATCTTTTCAAAGATGTTCGACACTAAAAACTTTCCGGAATATATAGTTTCCGCACTATATAATATACAACTGATAACAAAAGTACATCTTTTCTTTACGCTCGTTCTATTCTGCTTCAGAAAATAGTTCACAATCTGAATGCCTTACAATCTGTATACCTCTTGTTGAATCTGCACCATACCGCCAACATCAATCATGATTGAAACCACAATAATTTCCGTTTGACAAAAGGCGGTTTTAAAAACCTGCTTCAAAATGGTAACTCTAGAAAAGATTTCAAGTAATGGTAACTATGCTGAAAAGTATACAGATTCAAACAGAAGCTTAATATTTTCGACATAGTCCAATATTGAAGACAAAAATATCTCCTATCAGTATACGACATGGTTGGTGTTGATAGAATTATTTCAAATGAAATAATGATGGAAAAATTTTTAAAACAAGCTTTTATTCAAGTAGCCTAAAAACATCAAAATGAAATTTCAAATCACATAAACCACTTTCATTCATGACTTTACACAACTGAAATTATAATGAAAGCTTGTCGCAATAATTTCAATTTGTAATTGAAATTTTGTAATCAGGTAGGCACCTACTGAAGTTGTAAGCAATTCATATTGTTTGTAATTGAATGAAAATGCTGTGATTGCTCAAAATGTGGAACTTTAACCTTGAATAACTTTTTTGCACATATAGGATTCATCGGGTTTTAAATTTATTGCAGTAGCTAGTTGATCTGTCAGAATGTTTCTTAATTTTATTCCATCTGACTGAATATGTAGAGATTTCTTCTAGGCATCACGACAAGCTTTTATTATAATTTCAATTCTGTATAGTCATAAATGAATGTGATTCGAAATTTTATTTCGATCTTTTTAGGGCACTTGAATAAATGCTTGTTTTGAAAGTTTTTATCATTATTTTATTTTATATTTTTTAGTTTCAATCCATAGTTATCGATCAATACGAAATTCCATCTCATCTATTGAACGAAGAGTCCTTCAACAGAAAAACTTAAGGAAAGGAAAAAACTATCATTAGGATAAGCTATATTCTATAGAAGTAGGTAGGTAGCTACTCCTCCGGCATACCTCAAAGAAGAATCAGCTTGTTATATTTCTTAGTCTATTCATTCCATTGATAGAGTCATTATAACATGACCGAGTCCCAGTTAATTTCGAACAGTCTAATTCTTCTATCAAGGGAGGCCTTCTATTGATGTGACCCTACTTAAAGCCACGGAGGCTTGGCCGGCAGCGAACAACTTCGAACTCAAGTATACAACAGCGTGGTCAACCGTACTACCCAGCATTTTGTGAAGTGTATAAGCCCAGCAAAAAACAATTGGCAACATTCTACGTTCAGCTGTACCATGGCTGAATTAAGCTGGAAATTGTACAGATTTCGGTTGAATAACGTGGATCCCATCTTTGCCGAAGTCGATACAGACTGATGGAATGTCCGTGTCATACATTTGTGCTCTCCGGAAACAGGGCCATATTTCTATAATATAACCGATGACACCATTCTTCACTAGACCCTTAGACACATCAACATTGTATCGCAACATCACCTTGGCCCCCACAAATAGTTCCAACTCTTTAGGCAACCCCCCAGTCTTGTTTATATCAGATGGTATAATATTATTTAAATCTATATTATCATTTTTTCTAGTACAATCTATTAGACTATCTTGTGCAATTACTTTATTGATGGTTATACTGCGGCACGAAAATGTTCTAGCACGGTTTTGTTATGATTGAAAACTTATTGATGAGTGGAATAGATTCGTGAGGCTTTTTCAATCGCAAATTTACCAGTTGGCTCTATGTTTAGTCGACTCATTAAAATACTGAAATGTTTTGATTGAAGTTCTTTTACAATACAAATAAATATGGGTTCTTACAACCCACTACACCATTTATTGTCTTCTTTTTAGAGTCGGGAAGTAGGTATTTAAAGGTAAAAGCTTGATTTAAATTTTTTCTAGAAATATATTTTATTTTTGAAGCCAACCCTGGATGTGGCATCTTTTTCATGGCGAGCCTACCAACTGCCTATCATAAACGAATGCGTATACAAAATTTCGTGTCCCTGCAATTTACTGCTGAGGAGATCTCTCGTACGGAGCCGATTCTGGCAGCCATCAGGTTACGTTTATGATTAACATGCATTGTCATCGGTTCTGAACCAGCATGCAAAATTTCAGCTCAATCGGATACCGGGGAGTGGGTCAAATTATACTTGCAGGATTTGTTAACATACATACAAGTCAAGTTAAATAAAAGCTTTTAATAAATATATGAGATTTTGCAACGAGGGTTGCTACTCTCTTAAATATGGCACAAATATTATTGAATTAGTAAACGAGTAACAGGAATCTAAATACACATTAAACACTGAGATTGGTTTCTAGTGAAGCCAACAAATAAGAATACATAATATTCATAATAATTATAACTCAATACTTTTAATCAATAGGGATTGTTTAATCAACAGCTGTCGATTAAATCACAAATAGGTATGCATGAACACTATTGAAGGGAAGGCATTTACAAGTTTAAACGAACATAATCATTCGGTATAACAGTAAGAAATAAAACGTATAACTTCTTTATTTCAATGGTCCACTTGACATTGAAGGAGAAGACATGTAGGTACTCACTTTGTTTCAAGAAGTGGATTTTCACGTACTTATATATCCGGAAGGGGTGAAATTCCACGAGTCTTTCTGAAATTGCAGACACGAACAGTCCGAAGCTATTTAAGAAAATTGTCCTCAACCTATAATGGACATTGGCTCTCAAAGTAGACAATCATACAACGACATAGTAGGCAGTGAACGATCATGAGATAGATGGAAGCCAAATTTTCCGGATAAGGTTGAATGGATTGAATTTAACGTCAACGGGGTATTATCATCTGAGTTTGATCCTTCTTGACCTTTTTTTCTTCAAGGCCTGAAACGAGAACATCGTTTCTGCAAATCTACCGCAAAAAACTAGAAATTGTAATATCTTGAATTATTTACTTCAGATTCTTTTTAGGCCGTTGAAGTTGAATAGGTACACTAACTGTGAAATTTATTTTATTAAACAGCACCGACTCTTTTCTCTGCT
>WOGR01002607.1:0-13752 GCA_015342045.1 Leptinotarsa lineolata | reverse complement strand
TTAACAGGAAACTGTATTTGAATATACTGGAAACTACTGTTGACCCTCTCGTCACTGAAATCGTCGAAGCGAATCCTAATGAATTCGATATGGATTTTGTATTCCAACAAGATGGAGTACCACCACATTACTCCAGACAAGTAAAAAACTATTTGGATACTACTTTTCCCGGTCATTGGATTGGCCGTCGAGGTCCTACAGAATGGCCAGCCCGCTCGCCAGGTTTGACACTTTTGGATTTTTTATGGGGCTATTTGAAGCAAAAGGTGTACGAAACTGAACCTGTTTCAATATTGGGTATATGGCAGAGAATAACAAATATTTGTAGAAATATTGACGTTACTCTTTTCGAAAATGTTCGGCGGCAAATATCGGATAAGCTGTTCATATGTCAAGAAGTTCAAAACAACCATTTCGAGCATCTTCTGAACTGACCTCATATTATGTAGTTGAATGTCAATGTATTCAGGCAATTAATAAAAGTTCCGCCATTTTGTAGTAGTTGAAGATATTGACACTATATTCTAGCATTTGTCAGGAGCTTCAAACAGATGTGTCACAAAACCCCCCTTTCTATGTCTAACAGGCCTCCTTACAGATCACTGTCGTCTGAATCATCATATGCAGACTGTCGGAAGACAGGGTGTGTCGCCTCTGTTTGGAATGTGATGAAACAGCAGAGCATATACTTTGTGCCTGGCCCGCCGTGGACCGAATCAGGTTTTCAGAGTTTGGTAGGACCACACTCTTATCATCTGACCTGAAAGATCACTCACCATATAAACTAATCGGCTTCGTCAAGAAGCTGGGTTTATTTGTTCGCAACCTTTGTGGGTTGCGGTGGAGGGTCGAATAGACCCACTCAGTAACTAACCTAACCTAAGAAATATAAAGAATAATTATACCTAACATAAAACTATATACAAGTACAAATGTAATTATTCATATCGAAATACCAATTACATAATTAACAAAATAATGGTTGCATTGTTGGACATTTTTGTATCTTTTGCACTGCTCAAATTTATTATGACAAAATGAATTCTTTACCATTATTTCAATTTCATTGCAGATGAGACAAGCTGTTTGCTTTTTAGTGACAACGAACATGTTTCGTCACTGGATAAAGAATTTATTATATCGAGCTCGCATAATTTGACAGGGTCTTTCAATATAACTGCAAATTTCTTGGGTAAGTTTGAAACTTTCTCAGCTATAGTTGGGATAACGATAGAATACACATGCATCGGTTATTAGTCGACAAACTAATGAAAATGAAACGATGTGGCTATTACCCCGAACAATCCAACCTTTCGATGAAGAATTGCCTATATTCATGGAATCCACTAAAATCTATCGATAAGTTGCAATTTATGGTTACTTTATCAATAATTCCGTGGGGCGGTTAATTGTACCTGTGAGAGTAGGTATGAAGGTAGTATTCAAAACAAGTCATACATTACAGAGTCTGTTAGGAAATTCAAAGGAGAAAGTCGAGAATTCGGAAAAGTCTGGAATTTACGAAATCAAAAAATGTAAGGACTGCGATGCAAAATATTATGGACAGACAAGAAGATCTATTAAAATAAGATATGAAGAACACTAAGCACACCTAGAATATGGAAGAACAGAAAAATCAGCAGTCGCCCATCATATGTTGCAACAAGTTAACAACAACAGGCATCTAGGTGCCTATGAGAACTTAGAAATAAGTAAACATAAGAGTATAACAATAGTGGGCCAATACCAAATAGTTTACTAATTATCCTGTTAAAATAATATTTTAGTTATCAGAATTACTGACCAGTAGATTTTCAATAAATAACATGTTACCAATATATAAACTTTCAAACGATAGTAATACGTCATCAATCTAAGAAAGTGCCCAAGACTCATATTTATATATCTCTCCCCCTTTCGATATACAGAATGCAAGCTATCATCTGTGAATAAACGAAAAAGTTGACTATTTTGACCACATTTGTCACTTGTAGAGGAAAAGGATGCTGCATGAAAGTATGTATTCAATCGCGTATTTTATTGATGAGGCATGTGTATTCTTTCATTGTCCCAACTGTAACTACGTTTTCAAGATTATTTTCTATCATCCAATTACATTTGTGAGTACATAACATTTAATTGGCGTAGGTGGTTCTCTGGTGAAATGCAGAGGTGTCAAAACGAAGAAAGTTGCTGAAGGGCAACTCGACGTCATAGTTGTTCGCAAAAAACGCGTTATCGATACAGTCTTCACGGCTTCCGTTGCTACTCTGGTCAGCATCCTGTATATCAATTTCGGATGTGCCATAGACTGGGGAGAGCTGCGGAATATTCTGAAGAGACCCGTAGGACCTTCCATCGGATTTTTCGGGCATTTTTTTGTTATGCCTATGGTAAGAGTTCATTTCATTTTACATAGAGTGTAATCATACATGACAAATGAAAACGATAGTTTCTTTAAAAGTGAAAGAGAAGAAACCATAGTATCCGAATATAACAATGATAATAATAATCCTCTGCATAGCCCGCAACCATGAGAGAGAGAGAGAGAAAGAGAGAGCAGGAATTAAAGCATTTCTCTTTACGGCAGCTGCCTGAGCGACTGATGAACTCGATTTAGTTTTTGACATTTAACGAGGTGATCACAACTGTCACAGAGTTGGAACCCGTTCAGCAAAAGGACTACATAAAACCGCAGAGATCACTCCTGCGGCAACACACCCAATGCAAGGGCTTTTCTTTAACAAACATTGAAAACCTCTGCTTATCAAAACACCTTGGCTTTCCTCAAGCCGAGTGGGCCGAGGTCCGAAACTAAGTGGTTCATCATGGCCTAGCAGGATGTCGTATTAAACACCTTAGTCTACCGTAGTCGAGTGATGGGTATAGGGGTCCTGATATAAGGTGCAGGGCCTGCCACAACGCGCCTTAGACTCTACAACACTTTTATGGTGTTGCCTTGCGCTCCGAGAGATATTGAATCCGTTGTGGGGCCTCAGAAGTGCCAAATTTATCATACCCCACTCTCAGGCTCTTACAAGCTGATGTAGTTCTCCTCGACCATCAGAGAAAGACGATATTATTTGTCATGAAGTTTGCAGCTCCTGGCGAGAGACGAATATCGTCCAAAAAGAGGAGGAAAAACGAGAGAGACTTTCCCTTTAAATTCAACAGACTTTATCCATATCGCTCTGTCAAGATGGTTGCTTTGATTAGTGGAGTCCTTGGTGGAATGATGCCCTCTCTACTCTCGAATCTGAAGATCATGCAGGCTTACCGCACTGAGGCACAAGGCTGTCATTTTTGGCTCACTGCATCTGCTTAGGACACGTGATTCTCAGACCCAATTATCACATACTCCACGGTATGGGGAGTGGCCATTGGTTGATAATGCTGGCTCGCTCTCCCGAATGTATAGGGGTTTCTAGAGCTGGCTTCGACCAGGGAAAAAATAGTAATAATAATAATGAGTTCATTTATAATCTGACATACAAAATGTTGATTTTGAAAGTGTTCCTATAAACATTTCTTATAAATAAACTAAACAATCTTCAAGAAGATGATTTTGTAGTTAGGCATGTAGTTAATAAAACAAATTTCAAGAACAACCGAACATCATTTCAAGAGTCCCTATTAGTAGATACATTTATTTTCCAGTTTATATCAATGAAATTTTCAAAAATTTGTGGCTAGTCATTACTTATCCATTCTTTTGTTTTTTTTTTGTATAAAAAAAGAGATGAATTATTTCTAACTTCCTTTTTTTGAGCGATGCATTTGCAAACATTTGATTTTGATGTACCCCAACATTAATCTGAAGAAGGAGTGTTAAAATGACTGATATTTTTTTGCCTTCGTTAATAGGTTTCATAACCCTTCCTGTAAATGGTTTTGGGTAATTCTTCCCTTTTCTGTATAGTCATAGTAAACGATATTGTGCACACTTAAAGTTGTCGGCAGTCTCAAAGGCAAAAAAAAAACAATACATAAATGAACCGGCTGCCAACTAGTTCACGTGGACTCTAGAATTGGCGGTTCGTATTATTGGATAATTGTTACTAACTGAGTTTTATGATTGGCTGAAGAGTCATGAAATTAAATTTGAAATCATGTTACGGTGACAAATGGAATCACATCGCAAGACGCAATGTGATTCCACCAAGCAATTCTTAACTCTTCACTACAATGTAATCTATGAATGAACTCTTTGTTTTGAATTTCAAATTTCCACTAAATGTATATTTACTCTTTTTCACAGTGGAGATACAGATCGATATATTGATTATGTTACATCACCACATGAATGATGAATTTAAAAAAATTGTATTAGTCAATTGTCAATCAGAAATTTCGGTGCAAAAAAAATTCATAAATCTTGAAGTAGACCCATGTATATTCACTGAATGGATACCTGGAAATATTCTATGGTTGTAAGAGGTCGCTGCAACAAAGGTCTTGGGAGACGCTAGGGAGCATTTAAATCCAGATAGTTTGTGAAATTCGAGTTGGAATTAACATGTTCAATTCTCTATTATGAACGTGTAATGTTTCTTGAGAATAAATCATCACTATCAGTATAAAATCAGTGACACATTTTCTTCAGTAACTTATTTTTGTTTTTCAGTTGAGTTACGTACTTGGATTGATACTCTTTCCGCAAAACCCCGAAATGCAGCTGGGAATGTTTTTCACAGGGGTATCCCCCGCAGGAGGGGCTTCAAACGTTTGGGCAGTTCTGCTAGAAGGAAACCTAAATCTCTCCATAATAATGACTACCATAAGTACAATATCGGCCTTCGCCATGATGCCCCTATGGCTCTTCACGCTCGGTAGGGTTATTTTTCAAAACGCCAGGCTCGAAGTGCCCTACATGGAGATCATGACCTATGTAATAGCGTTGGTGGTACCACTGGCTATTGGGTATTTCATACAGAGGTACTTGAAAGGAGTGGCCCATTTCATGACGAAGATAATCAAGGGGTTTTCGTCTTGTTTGATCATGTTCATCGTGGTTTTTGCTATCGTCACCAATTTGTACCTGTTTGAGCTGTTTTCCTGGCAGGTGAGTAGTTTTTTAAGTGAATTCAATAAATAACTGTAGAGCCGGGTACTCATTGGCGAGTCGAGCTGTTACAGCAACGGTTACTGTAAGGTTTTTCAGTGTAGACGTGCACTCGTTTTCTATCCCGAACACGACGGTAGCCATAGCGTTCGTGAAGATTTCAAACGAGCAATGTCGGTATCAAAAGAAATTATTATAAGTGCAGCATTTGTCTTTATTGATAAATTATTGGAAGAGAAAAAACGCCCGCGACGATGGTGGTGTATTTCTGTACAATTCAATTAAACACAATATCTTTCCTCATTCTACTCTGCCATTATGCTCGAGCACACCCACACGTACTCACTGACGAACCTACAACAATACCGTCCACAAATCCTCTTTGCGTTCGGGGTATAAACCGGATCGCTACGAGAGGCTCGAGGTACGCTCGTAAGCGGAGTTCCCGAGGCGTCGACACTGACGAATTTTGGTTACAGTAACCGTTGCTGTAACAGCTCGGCTCGCCAATAAGTACCCGGCTTAGCAGTAACTAATTTTAAAGTCTCAGTTACTGTAAAAATTGAATGTTATTGTTGCGTTTTCTTTTAACAAGAATAGCTACCAAGTATAACCCATATAGGGTTAGGAAGGGCTACCTGTCCTCACACTTGCCTTTGTTTCAGAAAAAAAAAATTATACACAAAGTGAGTGAGCATACTTGAAGACTGGCTGTAAATCAAATTTCCTGAAAGAACAATTTGTTCAGGGCAGTCTCAACTTACCTACACTGTAGGTTAATGGACTGACATTACTCCCCTGGCTAACACCACGAAGGGAGTTGGGTTATATCCGACAGGTGTCGGTGCAGGATACTTCACTGAAGTTATTCCTGCATATGCTGTTGGCTTAAACGTTTAGTTGTATAGTGTTGGAAAATTTTTTGATTATAATATCATTTCATTAGCGTCCAAATCTGTCTATTAACACATGCAGGTCTGGAAATATATGCCTACTCTTATGGATCATTCATAATCATCTCCTCATGTAAATTTGAAATCCTCTTGATGATTATTTCTTACAGATTATTGTTTCTGGTATGGCGTTGCCCTGGTTAGGATATGTTTCGGGATATTTATTGGCAAAACTGTTTAGACAAAATTACGCTGATGCTCTGACAATAGCAATAGAAGTAGGAATACAGAATACTGGAATAGCAATATTTTTACTAAGGTTTGCTTTACCACAACCACAGGCAGACCTCACCACAGGTTAGTTTTAGTTAATAATACTAATTATTTCAGTTCATAATAATAATTATGGCCTTCGTCGACTTCATTGATTCCCAATAACGACATTTTTATGCTGGCGGAATTAATTGACTCGTTTTATGTTGGCAAAAGTGCACCGATTCAAATGGCGCTTATTTCGATTAAATTGAATAAGTATTAACTGCGATATTACAGTTTAAAATAGACTCATAAAAATGGGCAAAACTTCAAACAACCTCTTATATTCGATAAATTTGATTTTACTAATTGTCAGCAAAATAGTATTTTCTGAAAAATATATTAACCAATCTTCAATTCTCTAAATCCACAGTCGATAGTGCAGAAGCATAAGGTCTAAATTCAATTATAATATCTTATACTGTGTCTCTAATATTGTTCATTATAAAACAATAGGCACTTAATTTTGAAGGTCCATGGGTAATATCAACTTCCAAACTAGCTTATGGTCTAAATGTATTCCTAAACATTTTATGCTTCCCACACTTTTGATATATGTCCTAATAATATACGTAAGTTTTTTCTGAGTTCATTGAAAAACCATTTTCATGACAATATTGAAGGAAACAACTGAATTTATTTTACTTTTCTTCACAAGTTGGCCGAATGTATCATCTGAAAAAGTTTGCGAAACAAAATAAAACTTACTTTTAACACAAATATCATACACAGTTTTTTACAACTGTCCTGTTTTCATAATAAAATAGATAAATTCAATATTCCTATAAAAACACTTTTTGACATCTCTTGTGTTAACTGTTTTCATGTTATTGCATTTGCTGTAAAGTGGCCGTGTTAATCACCTGGTTACCAACAAACAGTATTGTTTACAGCTCACGCGTTTATTTAAAGTCACATTTAAAGTTCTTACTGGTGTTTAATGTCTTGCATAATGAAGTACAATAGGGAGAAATTGTGTGTTTCTGACGATATTGAAGAGGCTGCAAAAAAAACTTAAATGAAATTGTTACCAAAAAAATCGGCTCAGCAGTACGACATCGCATATTCTAATTTTCTTAGCTGGTGTAAACTTGAAAACGTCGAAGGAAATTCAAGCGAAACCGTCTTCTTAGCATATCTAAAAGATAAATCGAAAACATGACTCGTCAACTTTGTAGAGCAAGTTTTCAATGATAAAGTCGAGTGCGCTCGTTAAAAATGGTGTTGATACAAGCAAATATTTCAAGGCAATAGCATTCTTAAAGCGGAAAAATGAAAGTTATATGCCCAAAAAATCAAAAACTCTTACGTTTGAACAAGTCAAGAGGTTTGTAAATGAGGCTACTATTATCGGAATATATGGAGCCTGCCGGCGTGAACAGCTGTGCCATTTATTAATAGAAGAAATTAAATCAATGTATAAATCATTGATTGTTCAAATTCCAAATACAAAAACGAAAATGAGTGGTTTTTTGCATTATTGAAAAACATTGATATTTTGATAAATACGTTGCATTACGCCCTTCTGCTGTCAATCATCAACGTTTTTTCTGAAATACTGAAATTATGAATACAGTGCCAACTCAGTTGGTATAAACACGTTTGGGAAAATGCCCTCTGCCATTGCTGAGTTTCTGAACCTTCCGGAACCAAAGGAATATACAGGTCACTATTTCAGAAGGTCTTTTACTTCTTAGTTAGCAGCATCTGGAGCAAATATAACGGATATTAGAAGCACGGAGGATGGAAGTCTACAACAGTAGCTGAGGGTTACATCGATCAATATATTTTTTTTAAAATGCTATTGCTGAAAGAAAAATCCCAACAGCTAGCTCCAGCGTTACAGCATCGTCCTCTTCACTTCAAGAATTGAATGTTAATGCCCATGAAATTGTCAACTCAGCTAGTTCATATATATTACAAGGCTCTTCAACATCGCAATGTATTAATATTAGCAGTTTTTCTAATTGTACCTTTCATATTAATGTTCATAAATAATAATGTAATTAATGTATATAATACATTTGTATCTATATCTATTGAGAATTGAATAATTATGTTTTTTTTTTATTACTATTTGGTCGAAGAAAATCCTGTTAAAAATACTTTTAACACTAGTGTTAAACATACTACTCTTGAAAACCATTAATAATGTCACTTTTAATGACAGTTGAACAAAAAATATTTTACCTATCAAATTATGAAGTGGGCATTATTTCGTTGTTGACCATTTATTGTTTTTTCAGTTGCCCCAGTTTCTGTTGCAGTACTGACACCGTTTCCTTTATTGGCTCTCTTGGTTCTGAAGAAACTCAAATCGAGGTTGGTAGATCCCCCAATTCGTAGGTTTTTTATTGGGTGTTCATTTCACTGATAACCGACTTAATCATTATTTTTCAGGTTATACCCCTCTCACATCAAGTTGAATTGTTCAGAAGAACCAACAAAGATTATAAATAATATCAACGAGGAACTGACCACGTTACCCTAGCTACTGTTTCATTATCAGTTTCAATTGTAGTTTTGTGATAGGCCTGAGGGTACCCCTTAATAATTGTGCAGTATTTTTTTTGCTTTATTTGCTGTTTTTTTATTCACTCATTGTTAATTTTACATGTCGGATTATAAATTTTGAAGTTTGGGAGAATGTATTGTATATATATTTCTATAAAAAATGATAACTATGGAATTCTCAATAAAATTAAATATTTTTGAGTATTTCACTTTTTCTAATCTCATAATGAAATAGTACATTTAAATAATTAAATGGTGGAGAAGATTTCAGACATTTCGAGCATATTCCAGCTTTATGTTCCTGTAATTATTATTAATGGTCTGCTGAAAGGAGTGAAGCAGTAAAAGGATAAAGAAAATAATGAACCTGTGACATATAATCTAAAAAATTATTCTAAAGCAACTCTCAGAGTAAAACTAGAATTTGATCGAACTCTAATTTACGTTTTCTATATTTTGAAACCAAGAGACTTTTCGACCATCTGTCATCAATATATAAGATACCTGTGTCGTCAGCGAAACTTATAACTTCGCCTTTGTTGTTTTGTCATTCATGTAAAGTGGAAAGTGTATAGGTCCCAAGATCGTGCCTTGGGGCACTCCAGAAGTTATTGATTAACTAGAGCTGAAGCTATTGCATCATTCGTAGACAATCTTTTTCGGAATCCGAATTGACGATTCGATAATATTTTATATTTTTTGTAATTTAGCTTTAATGTCCTTTTCCAATACTTTTGAGAGTGTGGATATCAAAGAAATTGGCCATAGGGATGACTAAAGTTTGCTCTTTTTTTTGAAATACACCTTGTTGAAAAGGATTGTTAATTAGATGGACTAGCAATGGAGAAATTATATCTGATAAGGCACATCTAGCACAGGTGCTTTCTTATTTCGTCAACAGGTGATAAATAAATAAGTGAAGTAGACGGTTGCTACAAAGGGCAGAATTATTTGGTTGAAGTATTGTTCTAGCAAAAATGGAAAAAATTGGTGAATTCTTAAGCTATTTCGCCGACCTTTGTATAAGGATATGATTATCTGATTATCATCAGTAAGTATTTGTGTTATATTATCATACTCTTATCACACTTTTATGTTAGAAAGGTCTGATGTTATCCAATTTTACGATGCCGCTGATTACCGTTCAGTTTTTCTGTTTGGGTACTTTCTTCAGTGAATTTTCATATTCATATTTTTTTATATTAAGTATTCGAAAAAAAATTCGACATTTCGATATACATACAACCAATCAAGGAAACAATTTTCGTTCTGGGTTTGCTGTAATTTGAATATAATAGTTTTAATTTCTTTCGCGACTTCATTGTTGATTTCTGGAAATGGTATATGAGCAATTTCTGCTTTATGATCAGTTATTTTGTGATCAAACACAATATCTGAGAAATCGTCTATGTCTATTCGGTTCTCGCTTTTTAGAAAGATATGTCAGATGAATAATTTTTTCCCTGTACACTGTCACTTGTCACGTTTCACCTTCATTTTCGAAATGTTATGTTCTCACATATGAAACAATCATTTTTCGCTTTCTAATAATAATCAAGAGACAATGCGCTCATGAATTCGTCATGATTAATCTTGATTTATGGGGGGCTATTATTTAATTTTCAAGATAAGAAAAAATGAAAACTATGGTTAGACAAATTTGAGTTTTACAGAAACATTAAGCTACAGCAATGAATGCCGTTGTATTTGTTACAATTTTCACGCTGTTTTGTGGTCCTCGTCACACAGATGCATTGCAAATTACTTTCATCCCCAGTGTTGTGACTGTTAATATGGGCGAAACTGTTTCGGTCAGATATGAAATCCGAAATTATTCCCAACAAGGTTTGTAAAAATATTTATTCTTCTTCGAAAAAACTAATTATGCCACAAGAATTATTTTGAATTGAGTTATTATACCGAAAAATAAAAAAAGAAATATTCTAATATATGAGACAAAGCCGCAATATCATGTTAATTACACCAAGACTGCGTGTTCAGTGTTGCCAGGTCTACTGTTTATGCAGTAGATCTCCTGTTTTGGCTTTCGAGCTACTACTCTACAATTTGAGAGAACATTTTCTGTTGACCCAGTCTACTTTCTATAATAGTCAATAAATGACTGTAAATAGTGGAAATTAACATGTATGTAGTATGTTTTTTTGTATCAATCTACTGTTTTTCTGACACTAAATCTACTGCTAACCATTAAGATGACCCAGTATGGTTCGACTTCGAGCTTCACAAATAGTATAAAAAAGCAAGGCTGCTTGTATAGAGTCGCTTTAAGGAACGACCGATATTTTATTTTTTTTAATAATATGCAGCTGGGTATAGACATTTTTTAGGTGGAATGTAGGGACACAAATTAGCAGTTTTTTCAGCCGTATCAGTACTTGACATTTTAAAAACTTTAAACTTTGAAATACCGTATATGTACACATCACAGGCGTTAAAACGTAACTGACCACTACGATACTGTAACAATGAATACCGCCAGCAGATTGCAGTTGAATCATATTGGCCAGCGTGAGGAGGCTTGTTTATGTTACCCGATAGATCCAAATGTGCGTGGTGATCATGCTTTGATCACGCATCTATCTTTGTTTGGGTTACTTTGTTTGCTGGATGGATATAGTTTAGGCAAATTCTCTCGAACTTAAACAAATTTTGGTGGTCAGGTGAAGCTATCGAATATTTTATAGAATAAAGTGTCAAGTGAAGCAATACCTGTGTTGGCCGATTTATAATCTGAAAAATGCCGCTGCTCATTGGATATTCTGACGTATATTTCATTCAAATTACTTGTTTGTTTTTAGCTCAAGAAAAATGCATTCTTTATAGTAAAAATATAAACATTGCTTCTTTGGAAAATGAAACACTACTTCTGAATCAAAATGGAACATTTGATGTCAATGGAATATTTTTAGGTGAGTGAAGCAACGGTGTTCAAAAAACTAGGTTTATATCCATTTTTTCAGGAAAAACCTCAATTTTATGCAAAAATCAACATATGAACGACACAATAGGTTCTATTGTAGAAGTCATAGTTATCCGCAAAGAAAGAATAGTTGACGTCATTTTCACTGCTTCTGTAGCCACTTTAGTGAGTTTGGTTTATATCAACTTTGGATGTGCCATGAACTGGGGTGATTTGAAACACATTTTGAAGAAACCCACAGGACCTATCATTGGCTTTTGTGGGCAATATATATTCATGCCATTGGTTAGTCTATGCTCAACTTAACATAGATAATTGAATATTTACATTATATTTTTCAGCTTTCCTACGGATTGGGAAAAGTGCTGTTTCCGACAAGCCCAGCAATGCAACTTGGAATGTTCTTCACAGGGACTTCCCCAGGTGGTGGGGCTTCAAACCTTTGGACGCTACTCTTAGACGGAAATATCAACCTTTCCATAACCATGTCCGCAGTTAGCACCATCGCAGCTTTTGCGATGATGCCCTTTTGGATTTTCACACTAGGTCGATTGATTTTTGAAAGCGGAAAACTAGCAGTGCCTTATACGCAAGTTTTGAGCTATGTGATAGCTTTGTTGGTTCCGCTGGGTATTGGATACCTTATCCAGAGATATTTGAAAAAGGTCGCAAACTTCTTGGTCAGGATTATGAAAGTATTATCAATTTGTTTGATAATATTTATTATTATTTTCGCTACTGTGACTAATATATGGTTATTCAACATATTTTCTTGGCAGGTGAGAACATATCAAAGTTTCTTCATTATATGATGATAATAATTGATTCTACATACAAGAAATTGTCAGGAAATAACTTCTTTATCGATATTCTTAAGAACTGATTTATTGAATTTTAAAATTCATACAAAGTTCTTGACAAAAGCGTTTATGCAAAAACACCTCCACAGATCACCTTGATCTATGTAGTTTAGTGAGTTTGAATTACTTTTGATGAAAATTGATATTTCGGAGGTAAACTCAAAGTATTCACCACTTCCAACGTTCCTACACAATAGGATCAGGGAAAGGCCTACTGGAAATAGCCATAGAAAAATTATCTGACTAATAGCACGACGGACATTGAATTATATCCGACGGAAATTTGTGAAAGTTTTTCCACACAGAACATTTTTGGAGATGCTTACAAATTAAAATACATCACAATGCGGATTCCCCAGTTATTTATTAAAAACTCTTTAATGGTTGTAAGTAGCTTTTTTGTTGGTGTGAGATTTAAACCTTGACTTGAAAATTGGTATATTTCTGGACTCTTATATTATCCACTCGACAACATAAACTGTAAGGGATGTACAGATGTGTTAGAATCATTTCATCAACTGAAAATACATTGAAATATTAACGAATATAAATTATTTTCATTTGTCAACTTCCGATAAAAATTAATCCATAAATACATTTTTTCACAGGCATATCCTTAAATCTATTTATGAAAACATTCAAGGTCGCCGAATTTGTAATATAGTTTGGTAACTTATTGAAGAACCGTGGACATACGATATTGGGGTATTTACGTCCTATTTTTGGACGCTTGTATATTTTTAACAAGCTCAAGAGCATTTATTTGAATGGTCATAAACGTGTAAAGTTCAAAGATAAATAGACTTGGCAGAGTGAACAGTTCAAAATTTTTGAAGAAGTGCACATTCGAATGTGTACTAGATACTTTTGCAATTGTTCTGATAATTCTTTTTTGTACTGGGGAGACTATAAGTGGAAGCGGACCAGTTCCAGAAAATTATTCTATATTCTCGGCTCATCTCTATTTCTGTTTAATTAACAGAAATGAGGTGAATTTCATCAGTTCGGACTTCCATTGTCTAATATTGCATAAAATCCCCTCCTCTTATCCCTGAAAGTACTCGAAAGATCCATAAATAGTCATCTCTCGGAGGAATTAGTCCAGTCATCACCCGAAGATGATTGTGGATACTAACAATCGAAACGTCGTGAAGTAACGTGGTTTGA
>WOGR01002606.1:0-24651 GCA_015342045.1 Leptinotarsa lineolata | reverse complement strand
AGTTTTTTAATAGATAACAATTTGTATTTTGAAGATTACTATACCAAAAACCAACTACTTGAAGTTTTACATACAAAAACATTTGAAAAAGTGTATACCCTGGAGAGTATTGCTGAAAAGTATGGACATACCGTACTGAGACTTTCCCTCTATTTTTGTGTTTACAATCCCATCGAGTTGATTTTGGGAAAATTGAAATAAAGCATAAGGCTAATTGAAGAAGAAGTAACTAATATTGCCGAAGAAGACTGGCAGAAAAGTATTAAAAAAGTAATTTTAGTTGAAAAACGCTATATGGAGATTGGACACTTCCATATTGATGGTGGAAATAAATTCATTATTGATTTAAATGACGACAGTTATAGTGAAACAGAGAATATGGAAGAGGAATTATCAGAAGCTTTCGATGAAAGTTAGTGAAGTGTTTTTGAAGCGATCGATTGTATATATGTGAGTAAGAAATATTTTCAATTATCACCCTGTTATTTGAATCCCTACGTTCCTCGTCAGAAATGATTATTGAATAACGAAATCAGTTAGCTCCCTAACTATATTATTAAAGGGGAACTGTTGGAACTTAGGTTGCACTATATCGTTTACTTGAACTATACCAGAACTTCTTTTCGGAAAAGTACTTTTTTGAAATTATGATTGTTACAGGTGTCGAAATGTCTTCTGATGAAGATACCCCCTCTATAGAGAAAGATAAAAAATCTGATAAATCATCACCACTGTGCCTCAGACAGAGATTTCGGTTCTTCAAAAAAAATCATTCTGAGGAAGGTACAGTAAAAATAAATGATTTATCGAAACTTCACAACATAACAACTGAGTCTGCTGAACAGGCTTTGCCAGAGGAAACTGAAGGAGTAGAAAATGCTATCGACGCTCTTGAAGAATCAAATTTAGAGGATACCTCTACAGATATAAAGATTTCAAATGATAATATATTGAGAACTGTCGTGCAAAAAATAGATAATCTTGAGCTAGACAATGACAATGTAGTGATTGTAAGGGAGGTGCTTGGAGATGAAATGAGGGAAAGGTATTTTGATTGTAACCAGGATATTGGGAAAACCGTATTTGCACCTAGTGGTTTTGTAGATTTACGTCCAAAAAATTGCCATCCAGTTTCAAATAATTTGTAAGTTACACCATCGGCTCCTAAGAAGAAATGAAGTTATATTTTGTTTTGTTTCAGTTCCTACCTGATACTTGTTGTATCTGTAGCCATTTACATCATTATACATTATTATTCGTCATATTTTGCTGGACTGGCAGCCGGAATAATCCTGTCTTTTGTTATTTTCAAAGTTTACTCTAAATTGTATCTTACGAAACAAATAGCACAAGCTAGGTTCTTTGAAAGCTCTCTGAAATCAATGGCAAATACTTTTTTTGAAGTAGAAGCTGTTAAAGAATACCAACCTGTACTTAAATACGAGGTGAGTTTTGGAATAATCAGGGAGGAAGAGAGACAAATGTTTTTTGTCTGAAGAACAAAAGTTTTTATCGACAAAGCATATCTTATGTTAAATAGCTCAAAAAATAGACACGTAACAACACACGAATTAGTCAGAAAATAATAAATGAAGATACACCAAATCGAATACCACATCAAACCAGGGTAATTACACTTACACAAAATGACTTCAGTATTGGAATTAAATCCGATTTGAAATGTTTCTTTAAAAAAGTCAGCAACCTATCAGTATGGTTTCTCACTGAGTAAAACTTTCATCTCTTTTTTAAACATTGTTTAGTTTTTAATTTTCCTTATCTCTAATGTAGATTGTTGAATACTTTACAATCATTGTATGTAAGAGAATCTGACAAGATTTGGGGTTGGCATAGGTAATCTAATGGCGAGTACTATAATTCGTTTGAATGGCTTTAAAGTTGTTAATGTGATTTCTTATCAGGCATTCAGTTTCCAATATTAATAATGCTGCTCTCTGCTACTCTCAGAATTTTAAACTTAATGAATAATGGTCGACACGAATCTCGATTTTTTTTATTTACACATGTAACATATTGCCAGTTTTGTTGGATTAAAATGGCCTGCATGTGGTTGACACTAACCCCGCAGAAGGTAATACCATATTTGCGTTAGACAGTCCCATTTAGTTGGATTTGACACGAACTGCATAACATCCAGATGCTAGTTTGCTTTTGAGAGCCTCAATATAAATATCGAAATTCATTCTGCTATCAATGTGTAACCCCAAGAATGTTGTATGACATTTGGTTTCAATTGACTCTAGACTCTAGTGAAACATTTTCAATCTCACCTCTGAAAGCAACAACATGTGGGTCTTTGAGACATTGAAAAAGAGCTTATTTGAGTAACACCATTTTCTAAGTATGTTGACATTATTATGAGTTGATTTATCTGAGAACTCTATCCGAACTATACTATATTTTGGCGGTGTCATCGGCAATACCAAACTGATTGCTCACAAGGAAGTTGTGCTTTTCAAAAAATTCCAACATTCTAATTTTCGCTAAGTCTATAATTTACCGAGTCATCCTGAATACCTGCTTTATGAAGTTAAATTGAGTCTGATCTTTTTAGAAAATCGAGGAACGGGCCTTTGCCGAAATATATGTTGATTAGAGTAGCCATGATTTCAAGTGCGTACTCTGAAATATTTTCGAATTGATATTTCATTAATTCCCAATGTTTTTTATAGACTTGATGATTCCTTGAATTTCTCCGAAATTAAGAAAAAGTCTATAATACTGTGACTTGAAAGGTTTTCTAATGGATTGGAATCGGAACACACAGTTTTTGCATTATAAATTTTTGAGTCTATTCTCAGTTATAGGTTTTCTATTATTCTTTTCCTTAAGTTCATTTATAATATTCCTCCTATACCTCATTATTATACTTTCAATTTGTTTATTGTAATGCATTTCTCTTGCATACTTTATAACCTTTTTGTAAATGGCATTATATTCATTGAAATATTCGTGATAGAATTTTTCATAGGTAAATTTTCTTATATAAAGCTTTCAGCTCTTCCTTTTCTTTTTGGAATTTGATTATTCTTTTATGTAGATCGTTGATGTTCTCTTCTGCTTCTCTTTCTATTTTGTCGATGTAAACAGATTTTCAATTTTGAATCCGTATTTTTTCATTTGGTCTTCTTGCTCCTTTTCGCTGACACATTGATTATTTTGTTATCTTCAAATTCAACTGCATATCTTTCCCTCTCTATAAAACTTCGTTGGAAAATCTGTAAGCAGACATTTGTGTATACTCTGGTTTTTAAGAATTTGAATTAAGACATGAATTTCGCTTGAATATAAGTATTTATTTAAATCTATGAAATGTTTCAATTTTTAGAGTTCTATTTTACTTTATTGGACTTTTCTAAAATACCAATGTATTTTTGAATTCTAACTCTATAATTACTCATTTTGTGAGTGTTTTTTCTTGAAAAACATTCCTGGGTACGACAATATTGAATTATATCCAACAGACATTTGCACATTTACTACCTGATTTAATTTGAAATATTAATTTTTTTCAATACATATCTCTTCTCGACTCAGTCATCACTGATTTTGATTTCTATTAGAGTTTTTGCACATGAGATGCTTCTCATGTGTCTTAGTTGAAGTTTTCATATATTCTGTCGAGCTACTATGAAGTCAGTCGAAACCCAGACAATTGATGTCTTGTTTGGAATTGTCCTGCACTGACGAGGAGTGACACTTCAGAACAGGCCTATAGATGTTGACTTGATTTATTTCAATGAGGTCCTACTGCTGCAGAATTTTCTCTTTAAAGAAATTTGTCCAAATACCTGTTGAATATAATTCAATGTCCGTCATGGTGTTAGCCTAGGTAATTGGTAGGCATTTGCCATATCCTACTGTGTAAGGACGTTAGAATATGTAGAATTTCAATTTAAATATTTATTTTCCTGATATGTATGTATTTTTCCTTAACACTCATCAGACTGATTTCGATTTGTTTTTTTTTTCGTTTTGATTGTCATTTACTGTCTTTCAGGGATGGGCTAATGAATATCCGGATGTATACAACCCAAAAACCTACCATATTTCTCACACACAGTCTGTGTATCTTAGACTTCAAGCTAATTTGCTGAGAATTAGCCATGCTAAAAATAAGGTACCTAAGCGGGCTATGTGGAACGAATCTGAAATAAAAGCAAACTTCACCCATCACCGAATATATAATTTGGTTGGAGCGAAAATAACGCTGCTTCCGGAGGGTTTGACAAAAATAAGGTAGATTTAATTTTTTTTGGTATAACTCTTGTACAATTGTTATGATTTTGCAATATTAAGAACAAACCAAACATATCCATAAACAAAATCGGTGGCAATAAGGCACTATGAAGCCAAACCTGTCGTTAAAACTCTAAACCTTTTAGGAAGAGGATTAGCGTTAGCAAAATTGTTTTCTTGTGTCATGTAAATATTCATCGTGAGTAATGTACAGCCACGTTGGGCGCCAATTTTGTAACATCCGTTGTCTTTGATTGAAACGGGTTACTTAGGATCTGAATTATGGGCTGCCGGAACTCAGCGGAGAGGGATGGTGGGTAAATATAAGTACACTTGAAGAAAAAAGTGTATTGTTTCTTTCAACACGCCAAGCTGATGGTGATTATAGGCTTATGGCTCAGAATTATACTTTTGGGTTCACAGATATAGAGGTATGCAACTTGTGACTAAACTTAAGAGGTCGTAAATGCTTGGTTCATTCTACAGTTCGCAAATTGAGCCGCAATGTTGATTCGAAGTCGTGCAGGAGGGTGTAATATATGAAAGGAAAGACCTCACATGCGTGGGATATAAAAAAGTAGTCTCCAGCAGCACGATCCAATCCCTGTACGCAGTCCACTCAGGCATAAAGACGCTTTTGCATAACAGGATCATCAGCAGTTTTCTAATATTGAATTCAGATACAAACTGAAATTCAGTGTCCCGTGAGCAAAACTCATCAACACCGTCCCTGAGCATAAATAATCATGGAAACTAATATCACTCAGCCCTTTAATAATATAGAGGTGTTTTATCATTCCGAAATTTAACACAAGGTATCACAGCAGCACCAGACCTCGTTTATCTTATCTTCTGTAAACAGCACCGTTATTAAAACGGTTATTTTTTCGTGTGTTGTTCGTTAAATATTTGTTCAAGTTTGAAGTCTGTAATCAACGTTTGTCCCATTTATTTTTTCATCCGATACGCTCCGGGCTTTTTATATCATTCCACAATTTATCATCTAGTGACAACGTGATAATGGGGGTTGTATCAGGAAAATCAATCGTTCAGTAGAGCGGAACAATAGAATTTTTGCTTTTCAGAAAAATACTGAACTTGAAAAAATTCACTCCTTATCAACTAGTATTCTTTCAACGAAAACCTATACATTGGAATTCATCTTAAATTTTTCATGAAGTTGAATAACATTGAATTACATTTCTAGAAAAAATTTTTCGAAGTTATTTTCACAATTGAATCTATAAACTGAAAATTATAGTTGAAACGAACTACTCTGATCACTTCATATTGGAATCATAGAAACGATAAATTTGTATTTGAAAGGACACATTTCTATGTGAAAATTATGTTATGTCAGTTACTCTGTCTCTCTCTATTTCGAATCAAACGATCTTGTTGAAAATGTCAAATGAAAATGTTATTCGAGTGACATGTCATTCGCAATGATTTTCAATCTGTATCTAACCATGTGATGTTTTTGATACGGAAAACAATGAGCAATGCCAGATAAAATAATTTTTCATTCCATTCTAAACGAGAATTAATATAGAAAGAATCTCAATTTTATCACAAACTGCTTATTGAAGTTGCTAATATTCATTTTGAAATCGAGGAATAGTAATTGTGAAATGTGTAAGAACGATTATTTATTTATTTATTCTCATACAGGTGTAACCTAATTACATGAGACAAATCATTAACAAGTATTGAAGATTCACAGCCAGTATATAATGAAACAAACTGAAGAGATATCTATGTAATAAGAAAGAAAAAACTAATCATAGAGAAAGAAAAATATAACAGATAATCTAATGATTGAAACTTAATATGTAATTTTTCAGACCAGTGAGAAAGTCTTCAGGGGGTTGGACAAAGTTGAGTTCGGACATTGATAATATATTATTTGTGACTTTCAGCATTGTTAAGATTGGTGTACCTTGAGTCGTAGTGACTAATGGAATATCGAAAAAAGGGGCTGATCTTGTAATTTCAATAGGGTTTCTTCAATAAACTACGTAACTGAGAACAGTCGAGATAGTTATTATGAATTTTGTAACATGTTGCGACTATTATGTATAATCTTCTATTCTCTAAACTCAAAATTTCGAAATCTTTCCTGAGATCATGGGTTCTCACAAAATTATAATCTGGGTAGACTCCATATTTCTTAGAATATAAATGCCATAGTAATCTATTTTGAATTTTTTTCAAATAATTGTTATACATGAAATGATAGTGCCAAACGGCTGCATAATATTCGAGTTTGGGTCTCACCAGGGCGTTACATATCCTAATGACTTTTTGGTAATTTCTACAATATTTACTTCGCCTCAAAACAAAACCCAAACTCCGTAGACTCTGCGAGACTACTATTTCAACGTGGGTTTCGAACGACAGGGTTGAGTCCTATCATACCCCCAAATCTTCAACATTACTTACTCATGCCAAAGTGATACTTTATGTTTCATATGCAAACTCTATTTTTTCTCTCTTTCTTGTGAAACTCATTACAACACATTTTGATATATTAAATGGTAACTTATTTTTCACACTCCATTGGTGAATGTTTTCGATATTCCTTTGCAGCTTTCTACAATTTTGAACACAATCTATTTCTCTATAAAATTTAAGGTCATCTGCGAAGAGTAAACAATTTGTATATTTAATTTCTGCTGGCAAATCATTAATATAGATGAGAAACAGTAGAGGCCCAAGATTTGACCCTTGAGGCACTCCTGATTTTGACTGGTACTCATCTGAATAGTTATTACCAAATTTCATTCTGAATGTCCTCTCGTCCAAGTATGATACTGAAAATTTCATAGTTTTTTCAGTAGCTTCACAACGAGAAAGATTGTTTAACAACACATTGTGATTCACTTTGTCGAAGGCTTTTTTGGAAATCAGTGTATGTCACGTCGACCTAAGTAGAATTTTCTAGACTTCTGAGTAAGTTATGACTGAAAGATAAAAGATTTGTGGAAGTTTAAACTTTTTTGGCACAAAGCCGTGCTGTGCTTCATTTATCAAATTATCACAAACATAAAAAATTTACCCCGTTTCAAATGAGTGTCATCCATTATTGTAATCGATAAAAGTCCCACACACAAAAAATTAATTGATTCATGAATTGAACGAGGACAATTTTGAAAGAAGACTCATATATCATGAGATCACTTTTTGTTAACATCAAATTTAGGTTGCCTAGAATTGATAACTGATATCAGCTCCCCGCAAGATATAATCTCAGACGTCAGATACAAATACGACTAAATTAGGGAAGACTCTGGAAAGAATTCTCATCTAAATCAAAAAATCATTATACATTAATCCATCCCACTCTCCCTAAAAGTATTCCCCACATAGATAGTTTGAATCTTTCAAGATTTTCCGCCGCTACCATCACACGAATGAAAATGAAACATGGTAAGTTTTCTGCACATTTGGCAAAAATAGGCATTGATGTAAACCCATTATGCTCAAGTGACAATTTTTCTGTAGCGGATATAAATCCACATGTCCCATCTTTGAACTGTACTGGCCAGATTTCTTCTCGAATGTTTCTTTCCCAACCAATATAATAGTCCTTTTAGGTACACTCAATGAAAAAATATACAACATAATTCTAACATTCATAATTAAATCTAAAATATCATTATAAAACATTGTGACTCGATTCATTCAATATAAAAAAAAAATTGGTTGGTTATATATCATCTGTTACTCGGATGAATGTACTAGAGCTGCCTAGAGTAGATAGTAGTCACTACCAATCAAATATTCACTTTGAATTCCTTCATTTATTTTTTCACCTAAGTGCAATTATTTTGTTGAATATTGGTCGAAACTAGAACTATTCTTTTCAGTTCTACCAAATATTGGAGAAGTGGCCCCACCCTTGAAGAGTAGTAACTTCTTTGCCATTGATGAATTCCCAGCGGCCAAACTATCCCTACGAGAAATGTCGCTTCGCGCAGGCTAATTCCGGGTTAATTCTCGACAAACATAGTTAATTTGAACAAACAAGTGGGTCTCGAGTCGAGGAATCGCACAGACCGTAAAATAATTCTTCGTCCCACTCGCCCCTTCGCGTCGAGTTTTTCGAGCGCGGAGCTGCCATATACGTAATCATTGTCGTCTGGGGGGTAAAAGGGTAATCACCTTCGTACCTCATAAGTTACGGAAAGCGAACTAGAAAATGTAGGACGCAATTTTCAGGAAACATATTGGCGGAACAAGCTTTATTACATATTGCAAATGTCAGAAGGTGTTTTTTTAATTCATTTGATGGACAAAATATAACAGACACATTTATAATAATATTTATAAAATAGATATATAGTCATTATCGAATGGCACTAATAACAATTCAATGAGTTTTCAAGAGAAGCAAACCGCACCTGTCTGACTCAGCCAGAATATTATTAAAAGTTTGTTTTGGGTTGTCCGGGACTGGGTAGCGTGATCCAATGCTGTTTCAACTATGAGATGCTCTTTTCCTTGCTCGTAATGGGCTCATTGAACAATTTTTTTATTGCATTGTGTGGTTGTTTAAGTTTCAAATAGTACATCTGCAAAAAATCTGAATTTTAATAGTTGAATGTGCGTACACCAAAACGGGGCGTGGTCAAGCTTGACGTCACATCAGTCAACTCGGCGACAAGGGAGTGCTGGCGGGTAAGCAAAATACGTGTGGTAAAACCATAGAAAGCAAGTTGTGTGTTGTTTTCTGCAGTGTGTCAACTGCATGAATATGAATAATGATACAAAAGGACGTTACAAGTATTGCATCGTTCCTAAATGCAAGAATTATTCGTTAAATGCACCAGACAGAATTTTTATTCCACTTCCAAGTAACTTAAAATCACGAAAGTTATGGCAGCGTGCTATGCGGAGGACAGACTTTGTATCTGCCAAGGGAACGCATTTTTTTGCGAAGATAATTACAGCCAAGAATTGTTTACATCGATACTCTAGGACTCTAGGAGAATACATGAATAATTAAATATTTAAGGTAAAACAAGGTAGCGTATTATTCCTTACTTACCTTTTCATTTTTACACATCTCATTTCAGCGCTGTTATTAAAATATTCAATCACCATGAAAATATCGACTTCGGGTAAATTACCCGAATCAGCTCAACTAAAGCTGTCTTATTATGAACACATAATGGTCCTTAACTTTAAAATTGTTTTCGAAACAAAAGATATCAAAATACGTAATACATTTTCAATTGCTATTGCTCAGTTGTTAATTAACATATGAACCGGAAAATTTTGTGTGAAATAGCCTGAATGAGCCCATTGTTATAAGAATGGTCAGTATATAATACTGTATGCAAAAACAATGTTGAGAAATGAATCTTGAATGGTCAAGTATATCGATGACAGGCTTGAGTGGTAATGGTATTATCGAGTATACTAATCATTCCTTGACAAATCTTCAATTCCGTCCTGATCACGTGACAGATTATCCAAACCTATGCAGTATTTCAACAAATTATCATCGGTATTTGAAGACATAATCTTCATCTTATCATTCAACGCATATATCACTGATAATATCTACTTCAGGAGTAGACGACAAGTTTTGACTTCTCTTATCATGACCTCGGCAGTGAACGTCCATGTTCTATGGACTGTATTCTCGAAATTGAATTTTGACAAAAATAATACTGTGTTATGATCTGCTCCCCACATTTTTGATCGCAAAATGAAAGATAGTCATAGTCAGTCAAAAGTGTGATGAAAATAAATAAAAATTGAGAGTGCTCCAGACCACATGACTGAAGTGAAACTTCTTTAGCTCCATCTACACAGGGTGGATCACCAAAAACGAAACAGATTGAATATCTTCAAAATACATATGTTCTGAAAAAAAAAACACAAAAACGCGTCGATTTGTAATCCAAAGGGGACATCTTCTTATCATAAACTCAACATAAACTCATCTTACCATAATGTAATTACAAGAAAGTGCAATGATTTTCACATAAATCCCGTCAAACATAATATAACCGCTAATTCACCTTCTTACTTGGGACTGAAACTTTATAACAAACTGCCCGAGTCTATGAAAACTACTGATAGAATTCAGATTTTCAGAACCACCCTTGAAAGTTTTCTATAAGATCATAATTTTCATACCTTAGATGAATTTCTCAATCTTCTTCAATCTTATTCCTCTATCACATCAATTTGATGGAGCTATAGTTGAATGAAGTTGATGTGTTTTGTCAATCATTGTATGCCTATGACAATCTTTCATATTTTGTATGTTTGGTCTAATTTCACTTTAAGTATTATTTCATGTATGTACAGAATGCTATTTGACCTATCCTATAACTTTGTAAGTCCTACAGGATTATCACCCAAACAATTTGAATAAGGAAAGTAGTAAGTGTACAACATTATTGGCGCCCTCTTGCGGAAAAGAACTGTTTCGCATCCCAAATTATGATACTCCATTTGCAAGCTAATTTGACATAAATTCGGTGACAATGTATTATGGAATTCAGACATGTGAGTGTTCGCTATTAACTTTCCATTTTGGCGTCCTATTGCCGAAAAAACAATTGTTTCGTATTCCAACTTATGATACGTAGGTTGATGTGAAAAATTCACGAGAGACTAAAAAAAATTGAAAAAATTATCATTGCGTGAACTTGAAAATTGGAAATTTATGCATAAATTTTACTGAGATCAATCCAAACTACATCAATTCACAGTAGATGCTCGAAGTCTTGTCCATTCACTGCCATAATGAAGTTCGTCTCAAAACGTTGTCTGACGTTATGGAATATGTCTGGGGTTATTTGACGATATTAGGTTAAAATACGTTGACGTAACTCTTCTAACAAACCTGGCTGAGTGGCGTATATTTTACTTTTCAAATGGCCCCACAAAAAGTAATCTAAGGGGGAAAATCAGGAGATTGGAGGGCCATTCAATGCATCTTCTTCTTCCAATACAGTGTCTAGGAAAATTTTCATTTAGTTACTGAAGAACCGCTACCTTGAGGTTATCCTCGAGGTATCGGTTATCGTTTCCTATTATGTCCGTTAACATTGGATCAACGGTATCTTCGAGTAATTCCAAATACATGTCCCCAGACAGATTACCTGATAGAAAAAATGGACTAATAATACATTCGTCAAATATTCCAGCCCAAACGTTGAATATTTGTGAGCATTGCGTATGTACCTGGTGAAATACTCTTAGATTACAATCTGACCAGTACCGACAATTATGTCGATTGACAATTCCGTTGAGATAAAAACTGCATTCATCCGATAAAAAAATGTTGAAAACTAAATTTGGATCTTGTATATCACGTTCACTCATGATCTCACAAAATTTTATGCGACGATCAAAGTCGTCTTCGTTAAGTTCCTGAACTAGTTTATTTTAATATGGATGGAATCTGTGAGCTTTCGAAATTTGCTCGACGGTACGTCGACTCACTCCAGATACTTTGGCAAGCTTTCGTGTACCCAGACGTTTTTTATTTGCTTCATATCCCGTTTGTCGAAATTTTGAAATTAATTCCAAAACGTATTTATGATTCACGTTTTTGATTGGGTGGTGCTCATTTAAATTTCTACTGGCTGTGTTGACACATTCATTATTTTTAAAATAATCTTCAATTATTTCTACCCTATCCTGAATCGAATATACCATTTTTATATTTCATTCGTAATTAGACCTGAAGTACTACTGACAAGAAACTGACACACATAAGCACTGGAACAATTTTTTTTTTATTATATCAATACATAGGCGTAGTAAGTCAATTTTCATTCCAAAGGTGCGAATGCCGTCAAATAACTCCAGAAATGCTCAAAAAAGTCGGACGGCGTTTCGAGAATAACTTATACTCATTTATGACAGTTGGAAATTGAATTTGCTACAAAAAAGATCATACTTCGTAAAGCTCTCGTCACGCTTTCGCCAGCTTACTCCCCGTGTCAAGCGCCCGTAAAGAAGTACACTTCTGGTGACTGGTAAGTAGAGACGTCACCTATGGAATGGGAATATGAATTGAATAGAGAAAATATCTGCTTATGAGAAGAAATCGAAGAGAATTTTTGGACAATTTGCCTTTGAACTCATCTCAAAATTGTATGAAACAGTTGCTGAGGCTGTTCAACATAGTACAAGTAAAATGACCAGAGAACTCACGAATGGGTATGTTTGACAAACGCTGGACACGACAACTGAGTTCTAGAATATTTCACCAGGTTCACAAGATCAGTTGTGATTGTCAATCTGCTACTTTCGGATGAGTCGTAACGCACTTTTCGAGTGTATCTTGAAGAATGCGCTTTTCTTCTCTACACTTTATATTAACTAAATTGGCACGATGTTATCTGTATCTGTAGAATAGGGACGGCGAGTGTAGGCCCACAGCACTAAGGCCACATGTGACCCATTGTACATCATCCCAAGAAGTTTGTCCTCCTAGGTCATCGTCCTTCTTGTCCTTTCTAGGAAGGTGGATAGGTCACTAGGAGACATCCTAATATCGACGAACACACACTCTCTTATTGACGATAACACCGGACATTCACATAAGAGATGCCTGACAGCTTCATCTTCCTGTTTACACATCTTGCATAGAGCTGTGTCCACCAGACCCACAGTATGGAGGTGTTTTCTCAGTTAGAAATCCTGCTGTTAAACGTAGGTTTTTCCTGATCATCGCCAGATATTTTTTCGGCTCCAGCTTCCCAGGGTCGCCCAGGATAATCCTGGCAAGACTGCATCCTTTGATTCCATCCTATCTCTTCAGGGATTGAGCATGGGTGTAACGTTTGGCTAGTTGTGCAATTGTCGAAGTCATCAGTCCGTAGGTGGCACTGGGTTCTAGATTCTCAGTCCAGCCGTTCTCCTGGCTATAGAATCGGCAATGCGATTATCTTCACTCCTATCGTGCCTTTTAAACCACCTCAGGATAATATTGTCATCTACCGAGGCGTTGTCTAAGTCTTGGTGGCACTGTAGTACTAGCCCTGAGGTAACACGTTATCTGTTCAAGGCTAATAGGGCTTGTCTACTGTCAATGCAGATCATTATGTTTTTGCCAGCAATTCCTGGTTATCTCTTTTGTGGCGATTGAGATACCAGCCAGTTCTGTTCGAACCACGCAGGTATTTTTTCCCATTCCCCACTTATTTTTAGGCTTGGTGAACTGGAGTACACTCCACATCCTGAGCTTTCTTTGGTTTTTGAGCCATCTGTATATATGCGTGTTGCATTTACAGCATCTGACTCTGTGTTGTATTTCAATAATATTTTGCAGAGTTTATTAAACACAAACCTGAGTTCAATTGTATCACGTCCTGCCTGCAGTAGAGATAGTGCAGTGAGCGCTTCTCGCCATAGGCTTAGCCTTGATTGACACATTCCTACTTCGAGATTTACACCAGCCGTTCGCAATCTACCATGGTTATTAACGCAGCCTCCTCAACATACAGGTCCAAAGGGGTCAGACCATTGACACTTTTCAAGTGTATCTTGAAGAATGCGCTTTTTTTCTCTACACTTTATTATATTAACTGAATTGGGACGGTGTTATTAGCTGCCCCAGAGAATTGACCCTACACGCGATATACGCGATATAAAAGGATTCATATTCTGAAAATTGGTGAGGGTGTCTAATGAAAATAATAACGTTTTGACAATATTTTTAGTTATACCGGGAGTGTCCAAAATGTTTCAGAAGTGTTATAGGGTTATAATAATAATAATAATATCGATTTTATTTATCGCAAGAGATAAAGGATATCTGATTTGTATTTACATTATTTGAAGATAACCTTATGGCCGAAGTGTCAGCTGAAGCCGTTTTTCAACTCGACCGTCGTATTCGGTAACTAGATTTGAAACTTGGTCGGTCAAAACTTGCTTTTGATTCAACCTAACATTTTCAGAATGTTAAATAAGGTTTTCGGAGGTGATGACTGATTCTAAAGATAGATAAACGGGTAAAAACTTGCTTTTTCAGTAAATAACCCTGAAGATTTTTTTTCTCATTTATATACCTCTAGAATTATTCACCGACTCCGTAGACATAACGTTATATTTCATAAACCGATTCATTTTCTATACATATTACATAAACCCGAAGTTTATACCACCGTCCTTTATAACGGGGACTGAAGCGAAACCAAAATCATTTTGTTTTATTCAATGAATCATTCAGAAAGTCTACCCTCAAAATGTATCTAAGAATTTCACAAAATACGGTTAACCGAGGGTCATAGCGCTCTACCCTATATAGCTTCTAGGTTAATTAAATATTTTGGACCAGTAAAAATGCAGCACATATTACTACTGAGGTTGTGAACTTTATATCAACCGTACAAGAGAAAATGACTTTGAACCCTAATTCTAGAGTAGGAACATATAACCTATATTGATAGTTAATGATTTTATGCAAATTTCTTCCCTATTTTGCGCAACGCTTCGTCAGGAAAGATTCCAGTCGTGATAAATACCTTTGATTATTCATGAAAGCTGTACAAAAACTTTTCACAAATCAACCTCCCACATATTCTCCACACTTTTTCAAGATTTTCACGTGTAGCTTGTACAACCGACCCTATAGGGCTGAAACTCATTTTCTACTTCAGGACTATGAAAGTCATAAATCAAATACCACTGGTCATGTCTTGAGAAGTGGAATTTGAAATCTTTGGCATGAAATGAATCTATTGAAAACATCAGATCAAAAATGTTGTCTCTCGATGCGCGTTTTGTTAATCAAATCAGCTTAGACTCGTGTTTCCAATAAATGTATCATATGACCTCTCATAAATTGAAGATGGGCTTGCAGTCTATTACGCTTTTGTGTAATCGTCAAAAGTTTATACGAGTATATTTGCAAATGGAGTGTTAGGAATCACACGTTGAAAGGTAAGACCTTGTTAGTCCTTAGCTCACACAAGTTTCGACTTCTGAGGATTGTACGTAGGCGTGCGACAGCTGGTTAACGGAAAAACAGAACAGAACACTTATGTAACGGTCAGTCTATAGGACACTTTTTATCAGTTATATCCACAAGTAACATCAGAAACCCTATGGATAACTTTTTGAACTACCCAGGTATTCCGAAAACCTTCCGTACATATCATAGTTAACTCCGGCTGGCGAAAATCCGCTTGCAACGTCAGCCAGATTGTTTCACAAACATTATCCAAACCAGAAAGCCTTGTTGAATTATTTGTTCGACGAGATTTATCTCTGGGCATATCTGTAGATTCGGTTCATGAAATGCTAATTTTTTCATCGTTATTTTCGAGTGGTTTCTCGTCGAGATGAAAACCCAATTCAGTATCGAATTCGATCATAATGGGATTGTTTATTGGTGTTAGATTTCAACTCGATACAGAATACTCACTGGATATTCTAAGGAAAAAATCTACTTTTGAAATATTTGCAACATGTTGATTACTTATAAGAAAAAAGTTTTGATTGAAAAAACTATATAATACATTATATGTATGACTTTTTATTTTTATAGGATTGATTTAGTTCAACAAATTGCTCAGCTTAGGAACACCTAAAAGTGCAGAGGAACACCCTTGACACCATATGTCGATAGCTCAATATGGGTTTTTCATGATTGACACAATAGAAGGACGGCGATAATTAAAAAAATGAGCCTAGTGCATATTTATTTTCGCTGGATTTTACAAAGAGCATTTTATCGAAAAAAAGTGTATGAATGCTTCTCCAAAATTTTTATTGGTGTCTCGTTTGGAACTGATGAGGATCAATTAGGTCCAATATAAACAGTTGTACCTATTTACTTTATCATTCAAAACACATACTGAATAGCATTTTCATGTACAATCTGTTACTGAAGTTGTCATGTTATCATGAAGTAAGCATGTGTAAGGTATAGTCCCGGTAACCGATATTATGCGCTCTTCGGCGTTATCAAAGACCATAAAAAACAAAGAAAAATGAACCTCCTGCCAGCCAGTCCACGAGGACTCTAGAATTGGCGATTCGTATTGGATATTTGTTACTAACCGAGTTTTATGATTGGCTGAAGAGTCGTAAAATTAAATTTAAATTTATGTTACAGTGATGAATAGAAATCGATTGATGCGAGTATGTTTATCGTCCGTCGTCTCATGAATTTTCAGTTCGGCAACTCATCGCGATTTGATTCTTTGAATTTGATCTTGGCACAGTCATAATTACTCAAAATTTCTGTTGTGTTTAAAGTATGGCGTCCTTGGACAAGTATTAATAGTAACAACGCAGACTTTTTCTAGTGTAGTGAATCCAATAGAATTGGTGAACAATGTGAAAAAGAGATACCAGGGAATAAGGTACAGATGCATTTAAATATTGCAACATAGAGAGTATGTTTCAATGTATATAAAAATCTACATCTCAAGTTTGGTTTCAAGGAAAACAAACTGTTACAAGCAACATCAGATTCGACCGAAATTGCTTACTCAACTGTACGAAAAATAGTCAAAAACAAACCTTATGAACGCAAGACGCAATGTGATACAGGATTACCAAAAACTTCAGATGTTCATCTAATAAAATCATTGAAAAAAACTATTTACGACTGTTACAAAAGTAATGAGAGTCCTACAGTTGAGATCATAAGGAAGAAATTGAATACTTCCGGCCATAACGTGAGCTGCTGTGACAAAACTCTTCAGAATTGGATGGAGAAACTGGGATTTAGATTTGAAATAATAAACAAACGTCACACAGCTATGGAAAGCAGACGAATAGTGGAATTGCGTAACAAATACTCAGAACAAATAACTGAATATAGACAAGAACATCGAAAAATTTACTATTTGGACGAAACCTGGTATGACACTCACGACACATTTACGGAAGGGTGGACTGATGNTAGACAAGAACAACGGCAAATTTTCTATTTGGACGAAACTTGGTATGACACTCACGACACAGTTACGGAAGGGTGGACTGATGGTTCGAGAATGTGTACGCCTAACATGCCTGCAAATAAAGGATCACGACTTATAGTTGTGCATTGCGGAGAAAGTAAAGGATAGTAGTTTACTTTGAATATCCAGCTCTCATTTTTTTTTTCAAAATTCAATGATGAGGTGTTCGACATTTACAGCTCTTTTTCACGCTTAGATGAAATGACAATCACATCATTCTGCGGATTAGTGATTAGTCATCTACATACATTCTGAATTTTATGTAGCTCCATAATGTAGCTGATATGAACTAGAAATGAAGTGAAAAAAATTAGGATCATTCAATAAGATTTTGACAAGTATAAACTAGAATCGTGAAACCGTGTTTCACCTTTTCTTGGTCGCTGAGGAATTTTATTCGACACTTACATGAAAACATTCATCATTATGTAAAACCTTCAGTAGGCGTTCATCTCTGAAAGTACTGATAAATTTATAGTAACACTATGCCAAACTTATCTATATTTGTCGACTTCTATTTATTGATACAAATTTATGAATATTTGTCACTCACCATTCACTAGAAAAAGTTCTGATGATTTCAATCGAAGAAACCATATTTTGCAATTTGTTTTGATCGAACACTGTCACTTAATCGAAACTCAAAGTCATATCATCTGAGGAGCTCAACTCTCACATTTTTCAATAGGTCGTCTATACGAAAGTATGAAATGAAAACCACAAAACACCGCCCACAATACGGTCGACTCGAACTGCTTTCATGAATAACTACTGTGAATTGAATGAGTCGAACTATCGATAAGAATTTTAGATATTTTAGGAGTATTTAAAGATTAGAAGAGCACTAAAGGTTATCGAAACAATATCAAATATACACAGAACAGTAGGTGATTTTGAAATATAAATGAGAGAAATGATATGCTACCTTACTCGAAATGGTCTTTTTGAATCATTTGATAGTTTGGAAGTATTGCAATTTTCTGATTATAGTATTTATAACTTTCATCAATATTTTGAAAATAAAACATTTTTATGCACAAGAAGTTCACTTCTGTTAGGTATCTTAACCACCATTTTCTGTATTAGTGAAGCAGAGAGTAACATCAATGATTCTGAGAAATACTGCAATTATTTCTGGAAATAATGAATGGAAAAAATCACGTGGGGAAAATATCATTCTTTGCAAGTGTCTCACAAACCGTGTCCATCATGAAGCAACCTCAAACTTTCAATCGATATGATTTCATTGGGAAAACCATTTTATTAAACAAGAATGTACCTGAAGCTTTTTGAATCTTCAGCCATTTTTAGAAAAGACGTTAGTATTTGAATTGTAGACGATTTATTCTCAGGAAAGATTACTTTTTGAAAAAAAAAGCTTTAAAGCCTTCTACTCCACCATATGTATACAAAGAAATATAAAAACCTTCTGAAGAAAGGAAGAAAGTAATTGAGTTCAGAACGAACTAATCATAGAAATTTGAAAAGTTATGAATAGACGTGACGTTCATATGAAATCTGGAAGAAAAATATTTTCCAAAATAACTAGTTTCCCGTATACACATGAAAGAAAAAGTACTTTCAGAAGAACTACTTCCATGTGAACATTGAATTATACGAGTTCAATTTGTAATATAATATAAAGGAATAACGATATGAAATTTCACTTACGTGGGATACAATCATCCTCAAAGGGGTTTCTCGAAGTTTTGGAATAAGACACGTATCTCATTACCTCATCAGCACCTTTTTAGATAACAGTATAAAACAGAGTACCTCATTTCTTCCATAACTTTACGACTTTATGTCACCGTTAGAAATAAATCTACTCGTGTCACAATGACAGTACATAAAGACATTAATGCGATTATTTTATTCAATCCTACATAAAATTTTTTTCCATTGGAAGGGGCATATTTTCCAAGAGACATTCCAAGTTTTTGGAAAAAGTAGCTTTTTGGTTTGATAGAAAGCAAGTAAGTTCAAAATTTACTATTCACAAAGATGTGCATAACCTACATAGAAGTTACTTTCAGATAAAACTGTAAGAAACAGACCACTCAAAACAACTATTTTCACATAACTTCTGAATTTGATGAAGAAAAAAGTACTTTCGAAATAATTACTTCCCATAAAAATATTAAATTGAGAAAAAAAAACTTTTTATCATTCAGTTTGTACCCTAAATATTGATTATGGAATTGAAATAGATATCATTTTCATTACTGACTATTATTATTACTAGTTATCCTTCTAATCGTTATGAATAACAATTCCATTTTAATAACTAATTTCGCCCATATGATTGGAAAATTTCATGAATACAAATCGCTAATGTGAGATGGAACTGGCAAATACTTGATGAAAATCAATAAAGAATTCAAGTTACACTTCATTGTGAGATTTTCACTGAACTGTACACAAAACCGCTTTTTTCTTCATCTATTTTTCAATTATTGATTTCTTCTTCATGAGCTGCTTCGATTTTGTTATTTATCTCCAGCATTTTGAATTTGAGATGTACTTCGTTTTTGATACACTCATGTGGTTTCGTGAACTGTTCAGTGAAAATCTAACAATAGAGTATTATTCGAATACAAATTACTGAATTTTATTTTCGGGACCTGATAATGCTAGCGACAATCGCAACAGATGCAGATGCAAATTTAAAATAAACGAAAGTAACGAGCTGAATAAAATAGCTTCTTGGCGTTCTACTTTCCATCATTGAACAAACAAACGTTTTTTACATTTTTCTTTGCATTATACGTTGCCTTTTATATTTCGGGATTAGAGAACAAAAATAAATATTAATCTTCGAAAATCACTTTATTGTTTTTCAAAATATTGCCCATAAAGACCTACACACTTTTGCATGCGTTTGAACCAATTGTAGAAGCAGTTTTGCCACTTATTGAGGTATCTCCAAAACATTCATTCTGAATGCAGCAACCGCTTCTTCAGGTGTCGAAAAACCTCTCAGTTTGTTTTCTACGTACGGGAATAAAAAAAAGTCATTCGGTAGCAAGTCAGGACTATACGGCGAATGATTCAACAAATCGATGTTTTGGGTGCTCAATAATGCAGTTGTTTGAGCCGATGCCGATTTGTGAGAGCTCCCATTGTCGTGATGAAGAGTGATCCGTCTTCGGCGGTTGGTTTTCCTGATTTCTTGGAAGACTACTGGCAAAAAAAATATTGTGTACCGCTCAGAATTGACTGCTCTGCGTTGTTCTAGTGCTACGGTTGCGACATGTCCAGTTTTTTTCGAAAAAATAAGTGACCATTTGCTTGGAAGTGCTACGTGCGCGAACAACTTTTGTTGGATTAGGCTCATCTCGAAATACCCATACAGTCGACTGGCTCATACCCGTAAATCCACGATCCATCACCTGTCACGATGTCATAGACGTGTTTTGATGCACCACGATCGTATTTTTTGAGCATTTCTTTCGACCAATCGACACGAGTTTTTTCAGAGCTATTGAAAAATTGTGTGGGATCCAACGCGAACAAATGTTTGGACACTCGAATATTTATGCAATACTGAATGTATGCTGGTCCCACTAATGCCTAAGCTTGTCTCAATTTCACGATGGGTCACATGACAATCTTGCAATATCACTTCGCGCACAGCATCAATGGTTTTCGGAACAATTGATTTTGGACGACCTTTACGAAATTTATCTTGGAGTGAACTATGTCCACGATTGAATATACCATACCAACGATAAACACTGATCCTTGATGGTGCTTTATCGTCAAGAATTGAATTAAGTTCATTCATGCACTGTTGTTGAGTTAATCCACGTCGAAAGTTGTAAAAAATAATCGCACGAAAATGTTCACGATTCGATTCCATTTTTGGGCCGAGATCAATCTTTCAAGTTACTGTTAACAACACAAATAGCGCTCTTATGTCAAAATGTTTTGAGTACGTATAACCTCAAAAATGTCCAACTTTTCGATAGAGCTGTCAGTTGCAACACTAGGGTTGCCAAATCCCAAAACATGAAGAGCAACCTATCGTATACATGGGCTAGCCTTTCTACCTGACTGGTAACTGACATCTGAAGTGACCTTGATAGTTTCAAATATCAGCAAAAGGCTGGAGACTTCTTCTTTATACGCTTCCATAGCAAGTGTTAAACTGACTAAACTGCATGGTTTTACGAATAACAGTCAGAACTTCGCGGCAAATTACAGCAGTTCATCTCTTCGAGGTGCAACCCAATACATCTCGAAGTACCTTTTTTATGAACTCTTTTACATCACTAATGGTGTAATGGAATGAATTTTTCGAGTAGATTTTCTTGAAGAATGTAATCTACAGTGGATTGATTCTATATACTTGAATGGAAACTTTAGCACTGGCCCTCAGATATTTTTTTTCATTGCTGACTTATCTCCATAAAAAAATTGTATATTATACAGATTTCTCCATCAATTTTATTCATATTTCAGATCGTAGTCGGTCGCAAATCCCTAATGAAATAAAATACTGAAATAATTTTTTGAATTCAATATCCACATCTGACTCAAGACTATCTAAGAATGGTGCTATGATATTATCATTGGGCCAATTGACATTCCAAGAAGTTTCGATAAGTTTCGATGAATGTTATGAGTACTATCATCTTATACTATAACAAAAAATCAATCGACATGTAACTATCAGAATGTGTGAGAACGAAACACGCAGTATTTATGAAAATCATTCGAATGAGACATATGCAATGAAATCCAATCGAAGCAATTATTCAATACGATTAAGATATAACAAAAACCTTCGAAACGTTTTTAGATAAATATTTGTCTCTTGAAGAGGAGCTATTGAAGGACAAGAGAATCATTTCAAAGATGTAAAAATGTAGAGGTTTCTCATATCTATACGACCTTCTTGAAAAAACAGTAGTTTTCTTTATGATTTCAAATACAATTTGAGACCCCTTAGATTTGATATTTGAAAAATATCACAATTTCTAAGGTAGAATATAGTATATTTAGTATCATTTGCTAATCGTAGCTAGAACACTAAAATTAAAAATTATTTTCTATGCTAAAATTCCATTCTAAGTTTCAAATTACATATTTTCGTTAAGAATCTCAATTGATATTCATTGTTATAGTTCTTTTGAATATGTTTCAAATTGTATTTTTTATTTTGCTCAATTATTAGGGGAACCTGGAACTCTGGAATCAATCTATTGATATTGGTGCTTATATCTCCTAGATTGTGTCAGAAAGCTAGTGAATATTATATATTGTATTGGAAAAACTATGGCCATTAACTTCAATAGAATCTTTCTATAAACATTTCCAGTTTCAGTTTGAATCTCAAATTATCCAATTCACGATGAATATGACAAAAATATTCCTATATAACAGTGAGTTATTCGCATGCGATAAGTCTCGAATTAGTAGTTTATTTTATCGTACGTACAGAAAAGCAATTCAATGTTATTTTCAAAATTACCGTCGAAATTCCTTCTGACAGACATCCTTGTTAGTGAATATGTCGGAGATTTCAAAATATTAGACGAATACTCTCGGGAGCCTTTAAGAAATCGACTAAAGTGGCTTTGTGAAGTCTCTAAATAGAGAATAGAAGAACTGACGGCCAAGGAGAAAAAGGACAATTTTATCGAATGGAAGTTTATACATTGACAAGCTGACAAAGATCCTGTGTTTCGGTTTATATTAGGTGAATCAGCATGGTAATTGATAACAGACTCTAAATTTACTGAATTGAACATCAATTTTTCTTTTTATTGATTCTTTTTTGTTTTTGTCCTCCTTCTTTGATGTTCTCGATAGATAATCTACGAGTATTTTCAAATTCATCACCGATGAGCATAAAAAAATTGTAGATATTAAAAAATTGCACCAAGGCATCAACGTGTTGGGAAATTTACGAGCACAATGGTAGTTCTTGTTAGATTGATATGTCGACTTCTAGAGCCGTTATTTTTTTAGAGGAGAAATCACAAGTACTACAGAAAAATCCTTAAAGCACTCTAAGAGCGGTGCCTGTGCGAGAGTAGCAATTCACATTGAATTTGAATCACTAGAGATTGAATCCATTTGGAAAAACGTTGTCAAGTAGTTTATTCCACATAAACGCAGTTCTCCAAATGGAATAGTTATTGAACAGTGAAGTTTGAGGTGTACTGAGTTGAACGTCAAAGCGATGAGCAGCCACAGTCCGTCGTATATTTCTGGTATTCGATGGAATCAATTGTGCCAAGTCCCTTCTCGTGAAAGTATCTATAGAAGAGAAACACATTTCCAACATTTCTTCGGTGTTTCAGACTATCAAGATTGCAAGTTATGTTTGCGTCTCCAATCAGGCGGATGGCTCTTTTCTGGATTGAATCTAGCAGCTTCAGGCTATGTTTGGGGGCGGAGCTCCATACATGAAAACAATACTCCAAAGAAGGTCTGATCTGAGCTTTCCAAAGCATCAAAAGTTGCTGAGGTTTGTCTCTACAGTTTTCTGGTTCGAAACAGTGTTTCAAGCTTTTGAAGAGCAGCCTTTGCAATTTAAGCGACATGATTGTGCCAAGACATATTGTGTCCATTCAAACCCCCAACAAGCTCATCGAAGCGGAAAGCGGAATTATACGTCTTGACAATATTATATCCGGTTCGGAGACATTGAATCTTTTTGAGAAAACCGATGCCTTGGTATTTGTGGCATTGAATTGAACCTGGTTACTTTCACCCCAATTCGAAATCACCTTTGGATCCTCATTAAGGTATGCAACTTCCTGCTGCCGGTGAAGATGTACATTCGCAAACGATTTCCTGGCAGACAAATGTGCTGTCGTCAACGAAGCAAAATATTGGATTCTTGGTTTTTCGCAATAAGTCGTTGATATACAATAAAGAGAAGGTTTTTGATAATATGGATCCCTGGGGAATACCAGTGTTGATAGTAAAAGTATTTGGAAGCTGAAGAGCTATACAAAGAAATGATCCGACAAGCCGTAGCATCGAAGTTTGATCAGCAAACCCTCATGGTCAACAGCGCAACAGCTCTTGACTCCCCATGTTTATCGATTGCGTCATTCCAAATATGGGTGACATACGATAGAAGGTTGCCTGTTGATCTTTGTTTTGAAAAGTCATATCGATGATCGCTCGGATGGTGAAGCCTTCCAAATATTTAGGGATATGGTGGTTAAGGTATGGATGTGACATAAAACTTTAATATAGGTAATATCATTAATTCATCTACTGAACGGTTATTAAATTTCGAGAAGATATCGAACACACTGAAAGATTTTGAGGGAATCTGTACACAGGTCAAATTTTCAGTAATTCTTCTAAATTTCCAGATTCTTGATTACATGACAATGCTGTGCTTCAGTAATAACTGTTGACAACCACTGATAACGATATTGTAAGTAGAGGGATCAACAGAAGACTCAGTACAATA
>WOGR01002605.1:0-17154 GCA_015342045.1 Leptinotarsa lineolata | reverse complement strand
TTTGAATTTTATCACGCGTGGAAATGTGTGATAGAGAGATCCGAGGTAAGTATACAGTGTAATAATAAAGGACCCAACATCGCAGTCGCCTGTGATGGGACCCTGAATATTAGAAAGTGCGCATGCTCGGTATGTAAACTATAGAGGGTAGAACCTCGACTACGATGTTGGGTCCTTTATTATTACACTGTATACCTACCTCGGATCTCTCTATCACACATTTCCACGCGTGATAAAATTCAAATCTTTAAAATTCGCAAACCCCTAGTAGGACAGAATTTTGTGCAGACAACCCTATATCAACGTGTTCGCAATAAAACAGCGTTTATGGTGATATAAAATTTTTTCTATTATCCAATCAAGTGAAAGTAACTGGCATCGACATAACTAATTGTACCTGTCAACCCAGTAGTTCGCTCAGGTAAATAATAGACAAACCAATGGCTGCACATTCTATACGTTTCACAGTTTAAGTCAGTACAAAATTTTCCTATTATCTTGATATTTCAATATTTTATTAATAATCATTTTTTCAAAAATAATTAAAAATAGTCTGTCCAGGATATTTTTTGCAAACCTATTTTTAATATGAATAAAACGGAGACGATTTTTTGTATGTGAAGTGTTTAATTCAATTATTTCTATTGCAAAGCGCTTTCGACTTGCGTCATCTTCAGTGCTCACCTAGAAGCAAGTAATCTCATTGAAAAAGAGTTTGATCGATAAAATTGGGAGTTGAAATTTTAGGTTAAAAAATGTTAAGAAAATGTAATTTTATAACAAGTGAGTATTTACTCGTCAGGTAGCAGGAAGTATCCAAAAGAGGAAAACATAGTACATTTATAAAATTTGAATAATGTTAAAAATTAAAATCCAACAAAACATTAGTTGGAAATAGAGACCATGTGGCTCAGTCAAAATCTGTTATGAAAAGAAGGACGGAATGTGTCAAATGTCAAATTGAAAATGGTACCAACTTGGAAAGGTGATACACTAGGGATTTTTTGATTTTTTTTAAAGGTTATTGATATTAAGGACAAATTGTTGAGATTGAGTAATGAATTCATTTTATTGGTGATTAATCATAATCCTTTTATGAAGGGGATGGAAATCTCTGTCTAAGTTCACTTGAGTATTTAAACAAAGTTCATTATTTTAGAGTTCTTTGGATATCTCAAGTTCTTCAAACAAGTCAAGTCTGAGGAAGTTTTTTTGTCGATGTTATGTAAAATTTTGGATTTTTTGTTGGGGCTGAAGTTATGTTTGTTAAATTTAATGTGATTACCAAATGCTGATTTATCCGGTTTGAGATGTTCATTGATACGAGTGATGAAAGGTCTGCAAGTTCTGCCAATGTAAGATGCCGAACAAGCAGAGCAATCCAATTTGAAAGTAGCAATATTCTCTTACGTCCTCTCATGTAACACAGTTATCTATAATTCAAACAGAAAAATTGAAACATCCTTTCTGAAACCATACATAGATGATGATAATAATGATAATAAGCCAACACAAGCTAACTAGTATAGAAATCAAATAAACATTGAAAACAAATAAACCAATTCAAACATGAAACTTTATATTCACGTAACAGGATCACATTCAGAATTCATTTTTTCTATTATCCAATCAAGTGAAAGTAACTGGCATCGACATACCTGTTTATACCTGCCAACCTAGTAGTTCGCCCAGGTAAATAATAGACAACCCAAAGGCTGCACATTCTATACGTTTCACACTTTAAGTCAGTACAAAATTTTCTTATTATTTTGATATTGCAATATTTTATTAAAAATCATTTTTTAAAAAATAATTCAAAATAGTCTGTCCAGGATTCTTCTAGCAAACCTATTTTTAACATATTTTCCAATATACTGAATTGATTATAAAATATGTTTCATTCTATTATCAGCCCGGTGAAGGTCGATTTAGGTTAGGATCTTAGACTAATTGGAACGTAGAAAAATAAAAGATTTGGAAGATGTTTTTTGAACAATTTTCTAATTATTTTTCATATTTCAGTTTGGATAGCCAACATCAAAAAGAATTGGATATATACAAAAGTGATAGCGAGAAGCTGAAAGAGCTTGGAAAAGATGAGGTGACTTCTTTGAGACAGCTCATCAGTAAACAAAAAATGGAACGCAGTGGCCGTTTGGATGCTGACATTCAGAAAGTTGTGAAAGAAAAAGATGATAAAATCCACGAGCTAACGATGAAGCTACGACACTTGAAGGTGAAAAAGAATAATTGGGATTGAAAGGTTTTAAATCATTTAGTACATAATTAATTTACAGAATTCAACTTCCAAAAGAAGTGATCAGATTGAATCGAATTTATCTCCGAAGATAATCGATTTGGAAACATCACGAGAACTTTTGAAGAAAGAAAATGAAGTGTTGAAGAAACGTTATGAACAACTAATAGAAAAAGAAAAAATTGCAAGAGAAGAAATTCAGGAACTCAGAGCACAAATTTCAAAAAAGTAAATAGCTGCAATCATCTTTCCTTGAATTATAATTCTATATTCTCTCCTTAATGATAAGTCATTCTTGTTTTTTTTTATTGTGGTTTGTCAAAAATTCAAGAGGCCTGAAATAATTCAAAGGAAATGTATTATCTTCGAAGGAAAAGTTTTCGAAAATTATTTTAGTAGGATCGTAGTACAGTGATTCCATTAGTTATTTTGCGTTGATGTTCAAATACTAATGAGGAAAGAAACATCATAATATGGTTAATCTGAAAAACTATGGAAAATAAACCAATTTCTGTCAATTATTAATAATAATTGATTATTCAGAGAGTATTAATAACAGTGGATGAATGATGGTAATATATGTATCACAATGATACCTATGGGTATCATTGTGTAGTCTTTTTTGTTAGCCATAATTGTCAATAGGTACAGTGAAAGCATGTAACGTCTATTATCGATATGACTAATATTGATAGGTAGCAAATGTTTCAGGGGAAGCTCTCTGCACAAAACAGGTTTAAACGGAGCGTAGAGACTACTGGCTGACATTGAAAGTTACAGTATACTCTTACTAGACGTAATCTCTGACTCAATGTCTCTAATAGTCAACTACGGCCTGCCTTGTACAGGCGTTTCTTCAGCTGCTATCTCGGAAACTATAAGACCTACAAAAGTTTTCTATTTTGAGAACTATGAAAATCTCTTTCCAGATCCAAATATTATCCAAAAACTAGAATTGTCGAATTTTGTTTTTTGGTTATACCTTCTTCATTTCGAATGATGTGGAAAAGGCAGAGAAACTTCCAATACTGTTTCATATCTGCTATAATCTGATGTGAACCAATTTCCAATGCGACGTTTCTTTCTTTATATTTCATCATCAATTTTATTTTTGAATACAAACCTCTAGTTTTCTTCATCGATTTTTGTAGCCACTGAAATAACAAATTCAGATGTGTATCACACTACATGAATTTCTCTACGTTTTTTTCATCGTTAATGAAAGGTCACAACATTCCTTGTCAGATCTACCTCAGAAAAATAAGAACCAATATGTTCTATGTCTAGAACTCAGCTATATATCGAAAGAATATGTAATATAACGAGTCACAAACAGAAAAAAATGTCTAAATACTCCTAACCATCTATGTCGTCCACGATATCTCACTGAATGTTCAAATTGACGTCCATCGTTCTTCAAACATATATCTGCTCTTGCAATACTATTTTTATGGTAATTTTTTAGCATTTGTGGAGTTATAGCATAGCTATAGTTAGTTTAGCCGAATACCTTGTCTTCAATAAAGCTCCCCAATGAAAAGTCCAGAAGGGTCAGGTCAGGTGAATGTGGTGGCCATTTAATGAGACCATTGTTTCTTATCCATTGTCCTGTCATAGTTGTATCGAGCAAATCTCTGCAAATAGTAAAAAATGAGAAATAAAACTTCCTTTGTTTTTATACCATTTGTATTTGTAATTGACGTCACCGCAGTTTCGTCCTATTAGGGCATTTTCAAACGAATACAAACATTTTCAAACGAATACAATTCGTTTGAAAATGTCCTTATGGAATGGAACTGCAGTAACGTTAATTACAAATACAAGTGGTATAAAAACATAAGCAGTATTATTTCTCATTTTTCATGATGATCTCCTACCATGTAGTAACGGCTACAGCCATTAATTCACTCTGCAGATAGTTCTGCTATGTGGCGGAGCCCCATCATGTTGCATATACGTACTGATATTCTCTTCTAATATACAAAGAAAAATTTTTCAACAACTCACTTAGAGTCTTCGACAAGAATTTCAAATATGATTTTCACGTCAAAGATGTCTCAAAAAGTGCTACACCTATAATCTTGGTGTCTAACACACCAAGCAAAACAGCTCCAGATATCTCTTGGAAATTTGTAGCTCTATGTGGACTGGCTATAAATTATATTATCTGAAAGAACATTTAATTCAAGAATGCATTTTTGCTATTCATGAAGTTTTTTCCTTAAACGAGGAATTGGGAGCTTCGAATATGCGGTTGCTTATTTCGTTTACGGACAGATGGAGCGATGACAAATATGTTGTTTTTCGTTCGCTTCAGCCTTGTTCAAAGAATTATACTCTGAAGGAAATTCGATTTTTAGATCATAGAAAATCATCGACTCCATTTTGATGATGGACACTAATTTACATTGACGAGAGTCCAAATAGCCCGAAACAGGTCTGTAAATATGCCCGTTCTAATAATTGAAAATCGATTCCGGCAGTTGTATCGCCAACAGAAACAGGAATTACTTTTTGTGAAGAATTCTGCATTGACACCTGTCTGATATAATCCAACGTCCTTCGTGGTATTAGCCAGGGGAGTATTTGTTTTCTGATATGTGTCAGTTCATTAACCTATAGGGTGAGTGAGTTGAGAACTGGCTTGAACGTATTGTTCTTCCAGATAATTTGTTTTATTTGCGAGAAAATATCAGAAACCAACATTTATTTTTCAAAAAAATTGGCTTTTGAATAGTTCTTCAGTATTTATACAGAACTCCTGGAATGCATGGGCGTTCACCTCTACTTGCAAATTTTCAAAAGATGTGTGGAGTTGACTTATCTTTGAGTTTTAGGATATTGGATCTACCTTTCTGAGACTACATGAATATTGTTGATGTCGAGAAACAAACGTGTTGTATTTGTTATTACAATAGTTACAAAAACTGATGAAAAACTAGAGGTCCATATTTAAAAAAATAAAGTTGATTATAAAATTTACTGAACGAATTGCAAGTTGATTTATATCAGATTATATCGAATATGAAACAGTATTGAAAGTTCCTCTGCCTTTTTTGATATCATTCGAGGTGGAGGCGCCAAAAAAACAGAATTTGACCATTCTGGTTTTTGACAACCACTGATGTCCTTGATCAGAAAAAGGATTATTCTACTTTCTCAAAATGAAATTTTTTTTTCAAATTCACCGACCTTGTAGGTCTGGCCGTTTCCGTAATAGTAATAGTGGGATCAGCAAAAAACGGCCTGTATAGTCCCAATTCAGAGTAGAGATGAGTGGATTATCCGAAAGGGGAAAATACTAAGAGCAGATAGCTATTGGCTCACAGATGGGAAGGAAGCTGGAATATACCCTGCAGAAACGAATCTTTATTCCAGTTACCCGCTCGGTTAGTACACTTCAGTCTATCAGGCTGATATTTTAGTAATCTTGCAATGCGCCAGAAACATTGATTCATGGCCTCACAAAATGAGCGAATTAATATTTCCACTGACAGCAATTCTACACTAGGGACACTGACGAATTCAAAAGTGACATCGAGACTGGTCTGGGAATGCTATGAGAAATTGAGTAAACTGGCGATCACAAATGGAGTGACCATATACTGCGTGTCAGAACACTCAGGTGTCATGGGCAATGGAAAAGCTAGACACGGATTCACAACTCCATATATAGGCCCCGAACCAGCTGTGGTGGTATCAAAACCTTTGGTACGGAACCATATTGGGAAATATGTCTATATGAAACAAACAGTGCTGGAAAAATACACCTGAAAATACACAAGGAAAAACCATCCGAAGAGAACCAAAGAACTGTTTCAACGAAGCAGGGATTGGTTCAGAACAATTACAGGGCTACTAAATGGACACTGTCCATTAAGAGGATATCTAGACAGAATAGGGCTATACAACGGAAACCTTAGCTGCAGAACAGACACAGGGACAAATCGTCATATTTTATGTGAATGTGGAGCTTTGGATCACAAGAGGCACACAATTTATGAACAACCCAAATTATCTCCAGAAGAATATGACAAATATCCAACAAGCTGTGTTGCCGTTTGGCAGATGATTATCCATATTACGGAACGGGTGTCATGAAAAAGATGGGGGGAAAACGCAAAAAGCTCTTGAGGATGCAGTGTTTTCCGTAGACTAAAAAGGAATGGACAAGTTCCAGGAAATGGAAAAACTTTCTCCAATAGTCAACTAAGACTTGCCTTATATAGTCCTAAATCCAAGTAGAGAGTACTGGATTATCTGAAAGAAAGATATACTGAGAGCAGATAGCACATACGCATTAAACATTCCTTCAGGTTCTGATGAAGGTATATGAAATTGTAAACCCAGTAGAGAGATATCGACCTGCCTAGAGTGATGTATAAGACCGTTTTTGATATGAAAATCTAGGCTATTGTGTAAGAGACTTGCAGAAACCAAACTCACACAATAATAATCAAAAATATTCTGAGATAGCCAATAAGCGCTCTCTAAATACTTGGCTCTCACTGATGGCTTCTCTCGATAAGGCTTAATAAGGCTTCCCCCAATAAGAAGGCCCAAAAAATATCTCTGAGCTGGATTCCTGATTATACTGTCCTGGAAAGTAGTTGAGTTTCTGACTCCTTTGCATGGGAGGGTGCTGGAAGTGGTTTCAGAACCACTTCGCTTCAACATTTGTCAAACTTACATTCAGTACCAGGACTTCAATAAGGGTTTCAAACTCCCGGCGAGAATTGACCCTATTCTTCAAAATATGTACCAGACAATTTTTAGAATACAGCATGGTTGATCTATATTGTCCTTCAGGCCTCCCTATAGGTCACTATTATCTAAGTCATTTCATGAAGAGATTTGGAATATCAAAAAATAGTGCATGCTAATCCTCTATCATTCGAAACTGTTTCATTTACTCAAACGACATTTTGTCAAACTTCAAATTAAGAAGTTGTTACTAAATTGAATACATTTTCTTGACATTCTGTCTTTTCAATTTTGGACAAACTATATTTCATTATATTATTCAAGTTTTGAACAGAGCATTCAGTATTTTTTACTTATGAAATATTCAGACCAAACACAGCTAGAAGCGACAAATCGAATAAGAGCGTGAAAGATCAACTCCAGAAAAAAATCACTACTCAGGAAAATGAACTGGCTCAATTGAAAGAAACTCTTGCCGAACAAATAGCTATCAACGAAACTCACAGAATTCAGGCAAATGAAGCATTTGATAAATGGAAGAAAATGAAATATTGGCAGCAAAATGCTGAAAAACTGAAAAACAAACTCGCAGAAAGAGACGCTGAATTTGAGAAGCTGCAACATACAATTGCAGGTTACAGAATGCTTATAGAGAGGTTAGAACGAGAAAAGCACAATCTAGAAAATAGGATCAAGACTCTGAAAAGTACAAACGTGAACATTCCCAATTTTAAAGAATTAGAAATTCTGAGAATTGAGAATATGAAATTGAGGGCTGATGTAGAAGCTATGAATTCCAAGTTAGAAATGCAGCAACATCATTCAGGAGGACTAGGAGCTGCCATGATGCAAGAAAAGCTAGAGAGCCAAGAAAGGAAAATAGCGATTTTGGAAGTAGCTGCAAAGGTGAGTGAATTTTGATTTCTCCATAATATATTTGTCCCTTTTGAAAAATTAAAAACAAAAAACTATATCTATATACTCTTATTGTCAAAATGTTATCTGGAGTGATAGACAAATTGATGACAACTAATATATTTCTGACTAATTTGGGCAGACAAACTCATACAAGGAATTGAAGTGGATCAACTCAATTTTAGGTTTTTGAAGTGAGTAATTTTTTTCGTATCTTTAGAAATTTCAAGGATATTCTAAATGTTATGTGAATATCAACAATTGAATGATGAATAACGCTGTAACTTCGAAAGAGAAGCGTAAAATATAACTTTGATATCAAACCGTGTCTTAGGACTGTATCGTAGGTTATGGAAAATACTTGGGGCTTTGTTCACGAATGGGAGCTGTTACTAGTTAACAATTTTTCTCTTAGATCAATATTTCATACATGCAGTTGAGCGCGTTGAAATTAATCTAGTTCCAGGCACTTTGCTGTTTGGGTTGAATATTTCTTGCACTGATGAGAGGTAATACCTCGAAACCGGTCTGTAGATGATCTACTCGAATAATTTCAGCATGCTTCTGCTGCTGAATGAACGGGAAACATCATCTGCGTGACTAACCTCTGTGGCGTATCTTGTATAAAAGTCTGTCGGATTCAATTCATTTTCCAGCGAAGAATTAATTGATTGGGAAATTAGTTGATTTCCGGCAGAAATTTATCAGAAACTACGGTGTAGATAATTGGGGGAGGTGAATACTTAGAGACTTCAATTCGAAATATCTACTTTCTAATAAGTTCTATAGTTTCCAAAATATTTTACTTGTTATGTGAATATTATTGTTCATACGATATTATAGACCTATTGGAATATTCGTAATGCTTATAACAATATGAAATGTTGGATTCATAACTTGGATTATGAATTTTCATGGGACTTCGATCAAAAATGTCATGGACTTTCGATATTGAAGTTTGATTATATAAAGGACCAAATATTTTCTTTTCGAAAGTTGTGGTATTGAAAGTTTAGTAGAAAACAACCAGCTGTAATTGGTTTCTCGGTTGTTGTGTGAATAATGGTAGGGAAGGTTGTCTTGTGTTGGTCGTGTTTCTATCCGTTGTTATATGTTGTGGGTGGTCAGAGATGAGTCAAAGACTCAGCTCTGATAATTATTTTTGTCAGGCCCAACTCCCCATCAGGACGCATCTCCATGCATCCTGATTGGCTGTCATGTGATAAAAACATGGTCGTGCTGCTATTGGTTGTTGTGTGTGAAAGATGGCGACGGTCGTGTATGGACGAATGAGGTGAGAGACAAAATGGCTGCCAAAGCGTCCTGATTGGCTGTTATGTCAAAAAATAATAAAAAATTCATGTTTGGAAGATTTCAAGTGCGTGGCGGGTATAACCCATCGCCAAGCAATGTACGTGCTCATGTATTCGTTCATCACGGTGGTCACGATAGTGTAGAGGTTAGCACATTTGCCTTTCAAGCGGAAGACCGGGGTTCGATTCCCCGTCGGGGCCACCGTGCTGGGTAATCGCACGTTGAAAGGTAAGGCCTCGTTAATCCATTGCTCGCACAAGTTTCGACTATCTATCTATTTATCTATCTATCTATGGGCTACCGATTCGTTGGAGACGTAGTTTAGTTGTTGTTTATAATCATCTGTGAAATATACGTGTAGATGGCCAATCAAAAACATTCATTACGATTAATGGATGATAATAATACCCATATTACGACCATTATTAGTAATATCCCTAGATTATATTTTTTGAAGTCTTTTGTATGTGAGTTTGATGTGCATATGAAGGTCTTTTTCTACAATCTGATATCTCTTCAAAATTCTCATCGGTAATTCATATTCCAGTTTAACTTCTTTTGTTCTGAAATTCTATAACCACATTCACAATTTTCACAGAATTCATGTAAACACAAAATTTCTGAAAAAATCATCTATAAAACTGGTTTTAGAAGAACCAGTACATCAAGCAATGGGTTTCAAAAGTGGCTAAAGATTTTTCAAACTTTCCGATTTGCTGCTGAAGTTTCTTGGTGAGTTGTTAAGGAAATCAAGTATTTATCGACAGAGGTTTCGAGAGAAATATATTAGTTTCTTCGTTCAGAATTTAATTGAAAGTTTTAATTATAAAATGCATTAATTCACTTGGCGAACAGAATTAAATATTTTCACTGTATAAGTTATGAAACTGAAGCTTTGAACGGGACCGAACTATTGTCCTGGAAACGCTGGATTGTATATTACAAAAGTTTTATTTTTTCTTGAACGTTCTGAATCGACTTTCCAGAATATTTAGCTGCAGGAAACTTTTCTGTTTGATTACCCGAATCGAAGGAGGAATTGGGTAATATTTCAAAACTCCAATGAATGAGTGATGTTAGGTATGACCTTTGATTTTATTTTTCATACAGGAAAATATAATTGAAATTGAAGCATTCTTTTTTGAAGGTTTCATTCGTTAAACTAACTCGATTGGACAAATGTGTAGAATTCAACAGTTTATTACAATATTAGCAACCCGACTCGGTTCCTCACTGGTAGCAGAGCATAATATATGCCTCAATGATAATAATAATAATAACAATAATAATAATATTGTTCATTTTCAAAAAGTAGCAAAATACAGGAATAAAAATGCTGTCCAACTTTGAAAATAAACAACTTTGAAATGAAAAAGATCACTGAATCTTCAGAAGCTTGTGCGTGATTTAAATATTGATATAAATATGGCAGAGAACGAGAATTTTTTCTACTTATTCATCGAACTCAAACACCTATTCATGCAGCTGCAGTTTCGTAAGAATGTATCATTTTTTCCACCAACCGATTTCCTAGAGTCTTTGAAGTCCACTAGATACTCTTCAGGACAACAAGAGGATTGTTCCGAATTCTTGGGGTTCTTGTTGGATACTCTTCGCGAATAGGAAAAAAGCAAGTTCAATACTCCTAACCGCTCTGGATTGAATGATTCCGTACTGTCTATCTCGCCTTGTGTTCGTAGATCTTTTGCTGGAAAAATCCTCACTAAATCATCTAAAAATAGAACTTTTAACGGGTGATGATCAACTGTATTGCCAAATTTGCGCGGTTGCGGGGTTGAAGAGCCCCCTATTAGGGAGTTGCTCGTTTAAGCCTATAATATACGTCAAAAGATGTCCCACAAACAAAATAATTCGACGTGTTTCGGGAAATTTTTCCACTCATTATGGGATGAGAAATATACGGGGTGGCTCATCTGGGATGGAACACCATGTATAGATATATCAAAAATATACAGAAAAGTAATACGCTGTTATTTCAGTTTTCTCATTAGGTATAGTTAGTAGCAAAAATGATTGATAATAATAATAATAATTTGTTGTGGAGTTTTCAGCTCCTAGCGAGACGAATATCGTCCGAAAATTTTATCTTTGAACTCTGCAGACTATATCCAGACCACTCTGTCAAGATGGTTGTTCTGATTATTGGAGTCCTTGGTGGCATGATGCCCTCTCTACTCTCGAATCTCAAAGTCATACCGGCTTGTCCCACTAAGGTAGAAATCTTAGCCGGACAGATGTAGAAGGCTGTCATTTTTGGCTCACTGCGATTGCTTGGGGCACATGATTCTTGGACCCAATGATCACTTACCCAACGAGGTGGGGAGTGGTCGTTGGTTGATAATGCTGACGCTCCATTCCGGATGTATCGGGGCTTCGGGGGATAGGGCCTGACCAGCGCACACTACGGTGAAAACAAATTTATCAAGGAAGAAGGAATGAGGTGTAAAGGTGACCTAGTGAATAAATGCTTGTGTTTTCAAATAGTTCATCTTGTGAAAAAAAAGGCTGAAAAGTTGCATTTTCATGAGCTTTGGAGGGTCGGTACTTTGTAAATAAGGAAAAGCGCCTCTTTTTTCTTTCGAATTCGTAATTTACGCATCAAAATAAGTAATTCCACCCAAACATATTTTCAAAATCGCCGGAAATAATTTATGATACTATGAATGGTAGATGCTATATCCACAAGTGACTCAAGCTGTTTTTCATGATATCTAATGCAAAGTAATAATCAATATATACACAGTTGATGGAACAAAAAAATGTTTAGGAACACAAATTTTTGACAATCGTGAATTCCTGAAAATAATTTTTCCCATAGAAAATCATTTTCCACAAATTTTCGCTTCAACCTCATATAATTATCGATAAGGAATTATAATTTGAGCCAGGTCTCGTTATCAAGCACTCGCCAGATTTGGCTTCAAGCGACTACTGGCTGTTAGTAGACCTAAAAAAAAATGCTGACCGATAAATAAAATCTGCTCGAATGAAGGGGTTATTTTTGAAACCAAGGCCCATTTTGGAGGCAAAAGATAAATCATTCTTCAAAATTGGCGCTGGAATGATTGTGTTGCTCTTGATGGAGGTTACGTTGATTAATGAAGCCAATTTTGAAAAACAAAACGCGTTTTCTTTCTTAGGCTCGGTACTTTTCAACCCATGTGATATACAGAACAATTTATTCGTGCCGTATAACTACAGACCTACTGAGTGCCTTTTACCTGATGACCAAGAGAGATGAATAACATTTTATCGATGTTTTGTGAATGCTGAGTCCTAAGACTAATTCTATGGATCGATGATTCTGAGTTTAGCAATCGGGGCATCATTACTGGAGTAATGAGTACCTGATGCGAAATATTCGTTGTAATCCACAGGTATGTTTTTAATGATGGTACTTCAACATGTAAGCGATATCTGGAGTTTCTTAAAACCATACTGGAGTATATTTTTTGTTTATCAACTTAGTTGATCGTCAAGGATTTGCTTTTTCAAAAAGATAATAGACAATATTCGGAACAACATAATTTTTCAATTAACGTTTCTAATGATCGTTGCCAAGCTACCAGAGGACCAGTTCGTTGACAAAACTGGGAATGTGGTTAGTTTTTATAGTTGAAGAAAAAATTCGGAAAATGTGGTACAAAATGGTAATCTCTAAAATTCAAAACCTACCTACATTTTATCAAATATGAGTTCGAAACAAATATTTTCCAAGAGCGCTTCATCACGAAAGCTCTCCTGATAACTCTTTGTCATTACCATGGAAATTTCCCAATTACACATCGAACTTTTTGTAAACATTTCAAGTCATTAGGAAAAGCTATAAAGATACAGAGATTCTGTAAACAAGCCCAATCAGTCTCCTGAAACGGCTTTTGTTGACAATTCCGTCAACAAACGGTCAGGTTCATTAACGATAAGCCCCTATAGACAAATTGCCACCCTCTCTACTCGACAGGCAAATAAAACTGTTCCGAGATAATTCTGTAGTACGGCGGGCTGAATAGAATTAGGATTAAGTATAACATTTGTTGCCGTTTAGAATACTTACTTCTCATAATTCAAATCGAATTAATTTAGAGGCCAACTTTAGACTTTGAATAAAAAAGGAAATAGTTGTTTCAGATAATGAATCACATAAAAATTTATAAAAAATTGGCTAACTTGGCAAACTTCGAACCGTCTTAGAATTGAAAGATTTTGTATTAAGTTGTGAGATATGTTAAAATATTTTTTTATATTGTATTTGTGAAGCACGAAATCAAGCCCACGGAGAGTGTTGCCAAAACATGATCAAAAATCATGAAAATTGGCCCAGTCTTCTTCAATTATAGATAGTGTGTAACATGATTTTGCGATTTTTTTAATACTTTGTGAATTTTCATTTCCCTCAAAAAATATTTATTTACTCATCAATTTCTATTTTGTCATAGTAGTCCTTCTCAGACACAATACCCTTGTGCCAGAGTTTTTTCCAATTTTCGAAGCAGTTATGATATGCACTTAATAATAATAATTATAATAATATGCGGTCTCTGCCTATATTCATCGACATGACGCGGCCCTAAGAGTGCTTTATTACCATCTACGGCACTCTTACGGTATTGACGAGACACTGGTGTCGCCCTTCGCTCCGAAGGATATTGAATCCGTTGTGGGGAACGAGAAGTGTCGAATTTATTTGAACTATTCGTTCCCCACCCTCAGGCTCAATCAAGCTAATGAGCCTGATATAGTCCTTCTCGACCATCAGAGCAAGATGATATTTGTTGTGGAGTTTTCAGCTCCTGGCGAGACGAATATCGTCCGAAAAGAGGAGAAAAAACGTATTAAATATCGAGATTTTGTCTTCGAACTCCGCAAACTATATCCAGATCACTCTGTCAAGATGGTTGTTCAGATTATTGGAGTCCTTGGTGGAATGATGCCCTCTATACTCTCGAATCTTAAAATCATACCGGCTTGCCGCTCTAAGGCAGAAATCTCAGCGAAACAGATGTAGAAGGCTGTCATTTTTGGCTCACTGCAATTGCTTGGGGCACATGATTCTTGGACCCAATGATCACTTACCCCACGAGGTGGGGAGTGGTCGTTGGTTGATAATGCTGACGCGCCATTCCAAATGTATCGTGACTTCGGGGGATAGGGCCTGACCAGCGCACACTAGGGTGAAAAAAAAATTCATCGACAACAAAAATAACATGATACAATATACAGAAAAAAAAATACAATAGGATACAAGATTGAACAGAATTCATTCTTTTTTTATGACTCAGCGTACAATCACCGTATGTCACTGTCAAGATTACAAGTGTTTTTGAGTACTCAATTCCATGTTTTACACAAAATTTGATGCAAATTCTCTAATCTATTTTGTCGAGAGCACACCTAACACACAAAATACTTCTAACTTTTATGCCTTTCATCAACAAACTAGACGTGTTAAACAGCCAAAACTGTGAACATTTGTTCCAGAAGAGTGTACCAACATAAAAAAATCGCTAATCAAATACGTAGCCTGCAAAATTTGAACATTCACCTCATTTTTTGAACACATAAATTAGGTTATGAAGAGATTATGAGCAGTTGAATAATAATAATCATTTATGGAATTCGATTCATGAAGGTATCCTAGTTTGCTGATTTGTTGGATCTACTTTTGAAAACTTCTGTTGCTTTCTAGAAATTCAGAGATGGTATATTAATTTTCATTCCCGACCTAATTTACTCATGCAGTCACCTCAATATTGACATCTTTGTCAGGCCTTCTTATTTTCAGAGTGACGTTCCAAATTTTGTTACTTTCAAAAATAAATAAATCAATATACATGCCGTTTCTTTTATCATGTAATAACATTGCTATATTCCAAATCGTAACAGATACGAAGACGATTGAATGTGAAAAAAGGTAACTGTCATCGGGAACAATACAATGGTCGAAGAAAATTTACGGGGACTCTCGCCCTTTTCGAGTTATAAGGGGACAACCGAAAATGCTATTTTCGTTTTTTCGAATGGGATTGTTATTTCGGAAAATATCGTACTATGACGATGTAATGATAAATATTCAATAAAACGTTTCGTGTTAATATGGCCATCATCAACTTTTTTTTTAAAGACGGTCCTGTCTTTTTCATTATAGATATTGATAAAGCAATAAATTCAAAATCCAAAGGTGTTTCACATTTGTGTTTTTATAGCGTTTCATTTGAAATAACCACCATCATCAGTGACAACAATTTCAAATTACGGTCTTATCGTTACTTCTTCTGTAAATTGTTTCAATTTCTTCAAAATATAATTCAGCCAACCCAATAAATTTGACAGGTAGGTACCTCAACACAATGAAAATTCGTACTTTGTCGTTTTGGAATATTTTGTATTGCCGTAATCCTTCTTTCAAGGCTTATTTCTCCCTAAGCAATTATAATTCGTATTATTTTTATAATTCTCAATCCTGGAAGTAACGGAAATATCAGTTCTTGGTCAAAATTGGATTGTTGTATAATTTGGTATGATCAAATTGCATCCCAATTCAATTACCATCTTACACGCGTAGGCTTTGCTTGGTTTCTGTGGCAGAAAAAATGAATGCGTTGTTGATATCTGTTGTGAATTGGCAGATGTTTATGAACATATCAAAGATGTATTCAAATGATGAAAGGACTCATATGCTTTTTAGTTATATGCAAAATCAAAAGAGGATTTCCATTTTCTTGTTGGGGTAAAGCAGATTGTACCTCTATTTCTTCAAGAGCTAGTAAAGTATGTTCAAAGTTGCAGAAGAAGAAACGAAAAACGATTACACAGACAGCTAATCCAGAAAAGCAACATCAACAATAACGATGAGTATGAGCAGATTCATAGGAGCATAGATTCATAGAACAAAATGTAGGAAATTGCATTCAACCCCAAAATCCTTCACATCATTTACTCTTGTCAGCGTGTTATCATATGAGTGCATTATTATTAATGCCACTTTAACATATTTTGATGAATTGTTTTCTGAACTCCATTGGTGAACCTTTCCGATTCCTCTTTGCAACATGCCATCATCATGAATGTATTTGATTTTTCCCGAAATTATGGATCAAAAGAAGTGGTAGTTTATTCATTACAAGGTTTATGGGTCCAGATAGAATTGGGTACAAATATACTGGAACAAACGAGATACATTACCAGGGTGTACCTTTTCGAATAATTTTATACACGCTTGTTTTTGTTTTCACCTTTTAATCTTTTCAAATATTTGATTGAAATGAGTAACATGAGAAAAAAATACCTGTGGAGAAAAAAAAGCCTTCGAAAAAATATCTGTTTCTGCTGAAAGTTGGTGATGTGAGATAGTAGAGTTCAAATATGAACTGATAAATAATGTATCGAACAAGACATTGAAGATTATGAATGAAAAATGACATATAATTTATTGTTTCAAAATTTTCATTACATAATAACACAGTAGTAGAAAACCTATATGTTTCAAATTTCATACGATCACAATGGTAATCAAAATATTTGCAGTTGACATATTACACAGTTTTCCTAATTTTTTCTCTGATGAAGTTATACAACAGAAAAGAGTTTATATTTGTAAAAAAAGGCTTTTGAAATCCCGAATACTTGCTGCCAACCCCCTGCAAACTATAATCCTCAAAAGTAGAAACTTGTGTAAGCTGAGAATTAACAAGGTCTCACATTTTAGCGTACGAATCGTAGCACGTTTCACAATTTATTGAAGTATGTTGTGTATCTCTCCTGATCACGAATATCTTCATGATGGAAATACTCTGTGGAAATATAATTATTATAATGAATAATCGATGTTTTTCTCTGAAAACCCAAGAGGAAGTTATGAAAGGAAGAACCGACGCTCTGGTAACAATAACGGGAGAGTAGAGAAAACAAGTACAAAAACCCCAGATCTTAGCCAACTGCCAACT
>WOGR01002604.1:0-17161 GCA_015342045.1 Leptinotarsa lineolata | reverse complement strand
TGCCAACACCGATTTCGCGACTAACTTTACGAACAGAAGTGTGCGCATCTTCTTCAAAACTCAGTAAAACATCTAATGCTGTATCAGCATTTGCAGGAGGACGACCTGATTTGCGTACATTTGCAACCGTACCAGTTTCTCGAAATTTCGTTTCCAGCTTACTGACATTTGATACATTTTTGGAATCAGCTCAGCTAGAGTAATCCGAAAATTGAGACAAAATGGGGGTGTTCCATTTAAAAAAAATACCGTGACGTCATTACTCGAACGTAATTCACCCTCCATATTAGATTATTATTTTGAAATACGGTAAATTAACATCAAAAATCGACGTGTTTTAGGATTATTTCTTAAAATGATCTGTTTAGCTAAAAATGAATTTGTTCCGTACTTTGCGGGCACAGAGTATTTAGAATTGTGGTTGATAAAAAGTAATGGGCCTGAATTATTTTGTTGTAAATAGTAGTGTTTGTGGATTGAAATTTGGATTTTTGTGACATTCACGAATATCAACACAATAGTGATCGAGAAAATCCTAGTTTAATCTTTGGTAATTCTCACATACCCAATCGTCGCCCATTTTGTGAAAGTAAAAGTGAATCTGAAAATTATTTGAAAAGTCTACTAGTTATTTGGACTCCATTCCTTTAGAATGTTGTTCATACACTAGTCCGTTTGAAACTGATTCATTTCAAATATGTAAGAAACCCAAATCATATTTAGTTTCAGAATTTAGGACTTTTATTAGCACGTGTCTTCCATCAATCAGTATTTTTTTCATATCTCCACCACCCTTTTTTATCAAGGCGCTCTTAGAGCACCTTAAGGATTTCCCTATAGTGTTTGTGTTTTATCCTGAAAAATATCCACATCATCACAAGTCTTGGACTCATTCTGTTGTTTTATTAATACATCTATTTTGTGCTTGTCTTCAGTTTCAAATTTTTAGCTTTTTTCTTACCTACTCATTCGGTTTTCTAATAATTTTTGTTTGAATGAATCGTCTTCAGTATTCAATACATTTTGATAATTATCTATCATTTTTTATTCATTATTTACACCATTGGTGAGACTTCGTACTATTCTTACTTATCTCAGTTTCTGACGTTTACTACTTTTGATGTTTCCTTCTGATTTGGTCCGTTTAGACTATTTAATATTTTTCAACAGGCTGTTCTGTTATGATTGGACATTTTGTTTTCGCATAAATCAAACTTTATTATTTCATTCCAGAAATTGTTTCATAAGTATCTGTTTTTAGAAACAAACACAAAAATATGGTAGCTGTACAATAATATATAGTTCATTTTCTTCTCGAAAATATCTGATTTTGAATAACTACGCAAAAAGTCGAAAAATCGGGAAGATCTGTTTGGTTACTCGCGTATATGACTGCCAGACTGTTTCAGTTTATCAATAAGTGCGTATATTCGTGGAGATTGATTTGATAAATATTGGTCTGGAAATATGATTTTCTATAACTCAAGGCCATGTTGCTTTGATGAAAATCAAATAATATTTAGTATAACCTTCTGAGTACCATTCAGGAAAATTCCTGGAACACGTGATCAAGAGAAGAAAAATTATACCTCACGATGTTAGTCATTCGTCACCAAAATACCTTACCTGAATCATCGTTCGGAAGTTTATGAAACATATCAATTAAAAATATTACATTGTCATAATTACATGAGAAACACCTATCTGAATGTTCTGTTTTCATGACATTTTCCTCATTGTCATAGATGAATGTTCTCCAAACTGTCCAAAACTGCCTAAATAATGAAAAATATTGTTTTCTTGTTAGAAATCCACATTGAATGAATATGGTGAGTGCTATTTGTTGATCAGGAGGTTAATATCGCGATAATGGCATACATATAGTTTCTTTACATATTCGCATTTTCGAACTTTTACATTATATATCATATCTGGTAACACATTTCAGACAATGCAAGTCCAGCTCTTCAATATTCACGAATCATTGCCAACCATATTTCACAGCGAATAGGTGTTCCCAAATCCGCTTAAATTCCATCGATATATGTTTTTTCCTGCTGTTCACTTCTAAAGAATAAAAACCCCCATCAAATTTCAAGATTTTATGGAATGTTAGGCATTGTCAATCCATTTCAATTAAATCATCGATTTCAATCTACTATAGTTCGAATTTAGCTTTCTCATTCAATGTTAAGTCATCAAGAAGCTAGTTAGTAGCAGTGCGGAAGTTATTGCGACTGGAAAAAACTACTTTGTCTTTGACAGTATTATGGTAATGTATTTTCAAGGTCATCGTTTCACAGCTCGTCACCAAACTTGATGAACGAACCCAATAAAAGACCACTTTACAAGGTATGTAATATGAGACTGGCATTTCACTTCTTTCACGTCCATTGAGATGTGATAAACAAGAAAAAGTGGCCCTTGCTCCAGATAAGAGCAAATGCATTCGAAACATTAGCATTATGGGAGTATGCACTACTTGGAATGAGTTAATACCGATGTTTAATGGGGTGGAATTTCAGAAGATTGTGATAACTTCGAAATGTTTCGAATTATGAGAACAGAATCTGAATGGACGGGTATCACTGACATTAACAATTCGAATGAAAGGGAGGATGATTATTTGAAGCATTATGAGAAGATATATAAATGGAAAATGGATCTTTATTTGTCTACTAGAATATATAACATACATTTTCTAGCAAGTCGATTGCTGTGCTTGAACGTGTGTACAGAAAACTATGCAATTAGCAAATCTGAATGAAAATACAAGTGAAATACAGAATACAAAAAACACATGATTATGAATGACACATAAAAATGTTGAAGATTAAACTATTCACAATAAAGATATATAAATATATATAATGCGAATGCGAATAAGATGTCATAAATTTTGACAAAATTATTAACTCAGTCGAATATGTGAGAAAATACTTACAAGTTATCTGAGTTTTACAATTAAAAATTGATTATTGACAAAAATGTTTCACAAAGTTGGAGCATTGATGTTAATAGTGTCATACTTTTCAGATATCTGACTTTAGTAATGTCATGATCAAAGCTTACTTCAATGTAATATATTGAAACAACTTCCAGAACATCAAGCAGAATAACTTCACACAAAAGTTACATAAGATTTGTAACAAAAATCCATGTGCACTAGCTCAACATTCTATTGAAACAAAAAACAAAATTGATTTGATAAAGCAAATATATCTGAAGGCTAGAAGGTTTCTTACGAAATGGTCCTAATTAACAAAAATAATAATATGAACAAAAGACCAGACATCGAAAATCTAAGTATAATTTACAATTATTTACTAGACATAGATAAATCTCGGTGATATTCTCAATTCAAAATAGTCACACGTTGTATAAAATTATTTCAATGAGCATTTATGAAATAGAAATATTCTCAATGATGATGCCACTCTTTTCATTACAGTAAGCTTTGAACATGCTTATGTCAGATATCTCAAAAGTATGAAATTATCAACATCAATGCTCTATTTCATCAATAATCAATTTTAATTTGTAAAACTCAAATTACTTGTGAGTATTGGCCCTTTTTTCATTTTTTTTTATTGTATTTTATGTTAGCGTCCTGAGGAAGACTCTATTCAGGGACGAGAGCTTGGCGATATGTGAAATTGAGTAAGTTTGTTTTCTGAACATGTCCTGCTGATTTGTGTCCTTACACTCCACCAAAAAATCTTTTCGATACCCAGCCGCATATTATCAAAAAAAATTTGGTCGTTTTTTAGTGTGACTCTGTACAAGCAGCCTCGTCTGGGTGATCACGTGCACTATGCATGATAATGTTTTGGAGCACTCTGCTGCTTATATGGACAGAGTATAAGTATGTGAAATATGCAGGATGGATCTTAAGGAAATTGTCGGTGGGCATAATCGCCAGGAAAATTTTGCAAAAACTCGAAAATGAGTTTTTCTGTAATGGGAAATAGGTTTTGATCCAAACACTATTGCAAAATCTTCATCTCTCATTTCCTATTTCAAAGGAGATGAAACCATTGATACTTCACTGAAAATAGCTTCTAGTTCCCTAGCCATTGGTGTTTTGTTTTGAAAAATCGGAGAACTTTGGAAGGTATGGACTTTTGAAGTAACGAACACAACACATCACTAGTGCTAGGCAGTGAAGACCGGGGAATAATCTCGTCGGCGATCGATGTCGAAGTTTGGCCTTGCAAATGACCACCTTGTGAAGACTCTTTTATCTTTTGATATTCAAAAATTGAGTTCTTTGTCGATTCTATGGAAGGCGTTTTCAAAAAGGGAGATATCATCGCCGCTCCTTACTCTGACTTGCCCTCCAAGGATAGTTAAGTCCAACAATGCATTTTCGGTTCAGCCTAGCACTACTGATGAGACCTACGGCAGATAGAAATAGCGCACCTGGTTTGAATCATAAATGCGTTGTGTTTAGGCTCTGGTTTACAACTAGTTGCTCCACTGTTGCTGTGAAAGAGAGAGGACAAATACACATTTTGAAGCTTGGCTTCACAGCTGACCACCGTGATGGAACTCTTTCATCTTTTATATTCGAGGATTGAGTTCTTTGTCGTTCCCATACATGGCGTCTTCGTAAGGAGATATGTCATTGCCCTAACTTATTCAGGCTTGTCCAACTTAGGACAGTTGAATCCACCAATGCATTTGGTTGAGCTCACCACCACTGATAAGACCTATCGAGTGTTGAAACAGTGCTGCCTTGTAAGGAATAATTGTAGTTATATTTCAATCATGATAATTTGTTTTGCGAAACGCGCGTCGATACACAGCATTTTTGTTCTGATAAGAGAAAAATGTGTTCAATTGATTCATGTCGCGTCAGAGATTCCAAATTCCACTTATTACGCTACTTTAATATTTCAAAAGTTAGTCAATGACATTGATATACTCCAGAGTAGCGACCAACCTCGGCCCCGCAAGGGTGCAATGCTGATACTAAATGTAAATTCTCCTACCGGAAATTTGAGGACATGGAAAAAACAGTGATGAAATGATAATTTTGTTTTATGTACGAGACTTTCCCCCGCGGATAGCGCCCCAGTTGGAATATAGAAAAATCCTTTCTTATTGCATGTATGCCATTTAAAATGAACCTACATACAAAATGTAAGCATCCAAAAATATATCGGTATGAAGAATCGGTGATGAAAAGGTAACTTTAATTTAGGAACGCACCTTTTAACCCGAGGCTGGTGCCTCAGTTGTAATATTTGGAAATCCTTTCTTATCGCACATCTACAACATAGAAGAAACCCATATACAAAATTTCAGCCTCCGAAAATATAGCGATACGGAGAAACAGTGAAGAAAATTAATTTACATATGTAAACGCGCCTCTTTTATCCCCAGTGGGGGCGCCCCAGTTAGAATATTTGAAAATACTTTTTTAATGCTCATCTTCAACATAATACTAACCCACATACATAATTTCAGCCTCTGAAAATATAGCGATATGGAGAAACAGTGATGAAAAGGTAACTTTATTTTATGAACACGCTTTTTCTCCCGCCAACCAAGAGAAATCGATCTCATGATGATTCCGGTAGAAATCTTCGGGTGGGTGCATGTCAAGTGAATATCCATGAACCAGTGGCATCAGAACGACAGTTACGAAATAATGATCAAGCTTCTATAAGCTTAGTTGAGTCCAGGGTTGACAGGCTGGAAAATCTTTGAGATATTATATTAGTGAAATAAGGAACACAATCAGAAATTTGGCGTTTGTCAGTTAGGACTGTAAAGCCCTGATTATGAAAACATTCCCAGATCACGTGAAATATGCTCTAGTTTTGAGAAAAATTTTAGACAGGATAAAGCGGTCAGATGAAACCATGACTAATTATTATTTCACTAAAATGGAACTCCTTAGAACATATCAAATATCAGGGAGACATGCTGTGTCATGTATCATCGATGGAATTGTCAGAACTGGTGATAAGTGAATTATTATTTACACAGGTGGCGGAACTGGCGCGGAGAACACTGGTCAGACTTCTGGCAGAAGGCGAAGATCAATGGCTTGTGGTCGGTCAGGACGGTGAAGTGACATCCTTCAACCATGTGCCGGAAGTACTTGACAGATGGCTAGAAGTTCTCGGTCGTATGCAGAGTATTTGGCCTCGGCGCTGCTCAGCTTCTTCAAGAAGAAACCCAGAGGTTTCCATTCGTCATTTACAAGCTGGTGCAGGGCTGCTTCCACGGTGTGGTCCGACGCGTCGCAGGCCAGGGAGAGCTTGGCACCGAGCTTTGGATGGGCAAGAAGTGTGGCAGTGGCAAGGGTGTCCTTGCAAGCAGTAAAGGCAGCTTCAGCGGTGTCGTTCCACGTGATGGGTGTCTTCTTCTTGATATTTCCCTTGAGGAGGTTGTTGAGTGGCGTCTGACTTTGAGCAGATCTACACATGAAACGTCTGTAGAAGTTTATCATACCTAGAAACTGCTGGAGTTCCTTTGCTGTTTCAGGCCGTAGATAGTCCCGGATCGCAAAGACCTTCTCCGGGAGGGGTTGTGTGCCTTTGCCAGACACAAGGTATCCCAGGAACTTGACTTCCGACTCTCCGAAACAACATTTGGAGGTGTTGACGACGATGCGGGACTCCTGTGAACATTCGAACAGCAGCCAGAGATGTTCTTCGTGTTGTTGGTCATTCTCAGATGCTACAAGGAGGTCGCCAATGTAGAAGTACACGTAGTTTTTCATCGATGAATCTCTGGAAGATCTGGGCTGCGTTGCGGAGACCAAAGCTCATCGCTGGGAACTCGAACATCCCGAAGGGCGCAAAGATCGCCGTTTTCGGGATATCCTCTAGGGCCACAGGGATCTGATGCTAGGTGCGAACCATATCGATAGTGGAGAAGACCTTCTTTCCACGCTGCGTTTGGGCGAAGTCCTGGATGTGTCGCACTGGGTATCGATCCGCTATCGTGCGGGCATTGAGCGCACGGTAGTCGCCACAGGGTCGCCACTCGTCTCCTTTCTTGGGTACCATATGGAGAGGAAAAGCCCAGCTACTCTCTGAAGGGCGGGACGAGTTATGGCCAGAAACTGCTGAAGCAGCTGGTTATATCGCGAGCTACCAGCAATTGTCTTAATACCCGTGAGAGTCGCGCGACACTTAAACTCGTCGTGCGGTCAAGCAAGCGTCCGTTGGGCAAGTCGACGAGGAGATCGAAATGGGACAGGAAATCCACACCGATGATCGCCTTAGACACATCCGCGGTCACGAAATTCCACGTAAAATCGCGGCGGAGACCCAGGTTGAGAGTCATGGGAATCTGGCCGTGAGTGGCGATTGTCGTGCCGTTAGCCGCTAACAGCTAGAACTCGGTTTTCACCTGTCGGCCAGGAACAAGTTTACATGGGAACACGCACAAATCGTCCCCTGTGTCAATTAGGAAATCTACGGCACTGTCCCGGTCTTCCAAAAATAGGCGGCGCGCGGTAGGGCAGTGGTCACTTGCCGCGATCAGCGACTGCCCGGCGCGTTTCCCACGTTCGTAGCACTTGCGACATACGTGCACGGTTGCTGGCACTTACGCGCATTTTCTCCAAACCTGTGGTGATAGTAACAGAATCCACCAAACCGTTTGGACGATTGCGAGCGCGAACGGTTTCGTGAATTTGAGCGGTCGCGCGGTTGTTGGCGGTCACTCACCAGTCTCACCTCGGCACGGTGCGAGTCGATCTTGCGGTCCTGTTGGTCCAGTTGTACCGATAACCGTGACAGCAACTCATATAATCGCGATTCTGTAGCACTTGACACTGCGAACTTCGAAACACCGTTTGCTATTGTGGCGTTTTCTTGTAAACCTGGTTCGACAACGATATTGTCTGTGTTTGAAAATGACGCGTGAAATTCACTCGTATCACTGTCACTCATAAACGAAAAAAACGATCACCTCGGGGTCACCAATGTCGGGACTGGTGATAGGTGAATCATTATTTACACAGCGTTCATCAACGATAGAATTTATTAACGAAAAAGAAAACAAAGACAAACAAAAACGCGAATAGAAAATTACAGAGTAACTATAGAGATGTTATCAGTTCTCAATACGAACTTCCAGGAGAGACTGAATGGTTCGGTTGCAAAATATGTGCCAACCCTTGAAAATAATCTTCACTGACAACCGTCGGTCATAAAGAATCAACCATTTAACCATAATTCCACTCGACTCGATAAGAGTGTTACATATTATAAAATAAACAAAATATTTGGTTGTTTCCTAAGAGTTTTCCTCAATGCTTTTCGAAAGAAAACAGATACGCAATAGAATTTACTAACTATATGAAAGTTATGGAAAATACATATCCTAACAAAAAATCAGTAAAAAAATAAAATGTTCTTGAAATAAGTAGATATTGGAGATACCCTACAGATTCATTTATATATAACGACTGCAAAATGTACAGTAACCTTTAGAAAAGCAGTAAAAAGAGTTCTTTCCGAAAGAACCTATTATAGTTTGGAAAAATATTATGTGGATGGAATAGAATGATAAGTAGACCAAAGCTATACGATTTGATATCATTTACCTTCTATTGTTTGTTATGTTTTGAATGAGTGACTGATTGTCTTCATTCAATTGAATTTAATATCGTAGTAACTATTTTTATAAACTCACCAAATGTTATTGATTTAATTCAATTTGATACATTTATATATACACGCTTTGTCAACAAGATGTTCTTCTTCGATAATAAAGCATATTTTGATTTGATTTGACATCAACGTGGTCACCTTGTACACGATGTTTCCGACCACGTATACGGCTAATTTGCGAAGTATTCTCGGTAAATATCACCGCCCTTTTCGCTCATTGCTTATCATCAACCTATTTCCAGTGGGATGGTGTTTTCTACAAACGGATGATTCCGCAATGGGAATTCCATTGAGTCCGGCGATAGCAAATTTTTTCACGGAGAATTTCGGATGACGAGCCTTAGAGCAACCGGCCGTGAAACCATATATTTGGCTGCATTATGTTGGTGACGCCTTCGTGATATGGCAAGATTATGAAGTGATACTGAACCATTTTCTATCATATTTAAATTATCTCGAACCAAAAATTCAATTCACAATGAAACAAGAAACCCAAGGGACTCCAGTATTGTTGGATGTTCTTGTGAACAGACGCGAAAATGGTTCATTGGGCTACAGAGTGTACAGGAAACCAACACACACAGAGAGGTACCCGAACAAAAACTCTAACCTCCAGCCACAACGAAAGAAAGGGGTAATTGAAACGTTGGTTGAAAAAACACAACTTATCTGTGAGCTTGAAAGTCTTCCTGAGGAACACAATCACCTGAAAAATGCCTTCGAAGGGAATGGGTACAGCAAAGGCGAATTCGAGCGTGCCATACAAGCCACGAGAGAGAACGCCAAAGTAATACAAGCTAGGCTAATCACGGGAAAACCTTTTCTTTCTCATGTTGAAAATGATACAAATCGGATTGGGAGAATCTTAGAGAAACACAACGTGAAACCAAAGGTACACAAACAAGGTCAGGACTCCAATTAACAGAAACCAAGCCGCACCCACTAATGATAATATAGAGCCAGAATTAAATGCCAGCATAGCAGTTACCGCGTATGGAAGCGGTACATTGGTTTAATGTATCGGAAAACAAAAATTGTGTTGAGTACTAATTTCCACGGACGACAGATACGATGTACGAAAAAGGGTTCCTCATTTCTGAAATTTTTTATAATTCAATATCAATATGATGATCATGTTATAAGAACAAATGATCTTCGTATCAATACATTATTTTTGCAAGTATATTCAGAACATATTCATTTGACGATTTCTAAAAAAAAATATGTATTTTTTACAGTCGAACACCAAAGGAAATTGTTTTGGAACTGCAGTTTTCAACGATTAAAATGTTGGTTTCCTGCGGCGTTTTATATGAATATTGGAAATAAAAGCAAACATTGCAAGCGTTCTGCCGATATCACTGACTTCGAATGATGTGTTTGCAGAGTCGGACACAACAGTTTTACTCCATTAAGGTTATTGCTGAAAAAGCAATAAATCTAATGAAACTGAAAGAGTTTTAATTGGATTTTGCATTAGGTATGACATGATAGAATATTGCACAATGAAAGGTAAATAATGATATTCGCCTTATTCACTGACTTTACATGACAAAAAATATTGTAGATGTTACTCGTTTGACAGGGGGTTACAACTCCAAATTTGTTAGACTGGACGGGTTTCTTATATATGAAACTAATTTTTCCTGACTCGAACCACAGATGGTTGGTTCGGGATTCTCGAGTTTTTTCCGCCATTGGTTTTTTCAATAAAGTTATTTTACTTAACTTTGTTTTCATATTTTTGTTCCTTTCAAAAAATTTTTCACTTTTTTTACAAACTACACCGGAAACGATTTGATCTTCACAAACTTCAATTTCAAAATTTCACATGTTTTGCTCTCACAGTAGCTTTTTCGTAGTCAATAACAGTGTGTTATTCACTACGAAAATAATAACAGTACCTATGTTATTCATTACGAAAAAGCTACTGTTATAGCGAAATTTTGAAAATGAAATTTGTGAATATCAAATCGTTTCCGGTATAGTTTGTGGAATTGCTATCGATCTTCATCAATTAACGGCCGAGTCAATCAGAAAATTTTTCACTTTCTTGATTTATAGTGTGCAGTTATCTTTCAGTACAGCTTTCATCTCCAAATCCAAATACAAATTCAATAATTTTTTTATTTCAAAATAACCACATCAACCGCGAGGGGTTATTAGCGGAGAAACAATTATATATAATTATATTTTATCCAATATATAAATAGATTTAAAAAAATGAATAGAAAGTTCTGCATAAAAGTTCACCACTTCTAATGCAGAACTGAGATCACTGGGAAGTGATATTCTCTCTCCATAAAATGTTGGTGGGTTAGTCTTGTGTGTCCGATTCTAAGACGATAAGAATGACTTGATGTCTTCTTTGGGTCGATTGGTAGTTCTATGAGCGCATGTCGGGATTTATCCCTCGAAATTTATTTGTTACCATAGCCATCCATATTTCTTTCAAAGTGTTTGTTAGTAGTTTCCTTATTGTATTGAAGTGATCTGTCTGGGAAATTTGTTCAAACAGACTTACGGAAGAAGTAACGGTAATATTGCAAGCGACTGCATTGGCTTTCTCGTTGCCTCTTATTCTAGTATGGGAAGGTATCCAGACTAATCCTACATTAAAGCTTGCTCAACTCTTCCTTCATACGAACAAGCAATGCATTGCTTGGGTATAGTTGTCTGATTCCGTAACCTGGGCTGAGAGAATCGGCGTACAATTCACCTTTCCCCATGCCCCCTCCCGAGTTGAGTGCCCTGGGATAAAAACTTCGTCCCACAAAAGAACTTTTTCGAGGAAAACTTAATATCCCATTCCTTCCACCCCCGCTCCTCCAGGAGCGGTCGTCGACCTGCTGCTGGGCACTCCAGCAAGATTGACATCTGACCTTTTCAAATCGAAAGTCAGCTTTTAGGTGCTTTTACTTTTTAATCTATTATTTTATTTTATCGTGACTTTCCTAACTGAATTTTTGCATGGGGCCTCCAAAAGCTAACCGGAGCCTATTATTAAAGAGATCGCCGTCGAGTGTTTCTCGGTGAACCTGAAAAGGAATTTCATCTGGTTAAAAAGTGTTATACCTACTTACCGGAGTCGCCTGACAGCGATCCTCGGGGGGTGGCCTCCCGTTTCAATTCACCTATATAAATACTACAGAATATTTATACTGGTGAATTGTACGCCAAATTTCAGTTCAATTCGTTTCAATTCAATTAAAATTCAATTCATGTCACTCCAGTCTAGATTGGAAGAAGGGCGTTATATGATATGATTTTTTGATTTTCACCTGTATTTATGTTGAGTTCATCACTTCTTTCGAGGTTAATATAACTCTTTGAGATATGTTGCTTTCTTCTCAATTCATTGTTGACGATTTTTCGACTTTCCTAGACTTTGATATTATGCTTATGTATCTTCATTCTTAGTCTTCATCTGTTTCATGTAGCATCACAAAGTAGTCTTTGAAACTTCGACCCTCGTTGATGATACCGAAGAAAATCTTTTTTGCTGTTTTTATGATAACTGGAAATTTAGGGCATGCGATATCAAAACACCAGTGCACTACTCGGGAAAAATTATCGAAATATTCACTCATTGTTATGCAGTAGATATATTTGAATACAATGTTCAGAAATTAATCTTGTTCTGAATTCATTAATGTTTTCGGAGTGTAAATGATCACTGAAGACCGGGGACGTAGATACTTTTCTTTTATTAGATGTGACCCAAAATTACTATATCAGAAGATGGGCAGTATGGGCACTACCTCCTAGATTTGTGAAAATTGTGACCATATAGCATCAGGTTTTTATTTGTGAAAATTTCAGTGGTAGTCGAAGTAATAGTAGTTTTTTTTCCTGGGGAGAAAGCTCCTACTCGAAGTGTGGGACTGTATGAATCTTGTTTTGGTTGATATCCGTGGTTTTCTTTGGTTATAATCTCCAAACTTCTCAACTAAAACTGCGGCAGTCATCTTCAGTGAAGATGACTGCCGCAGGTGAAAAGTTTGAAATTATATCCAAAGGAGACCACGGCAAAATCTGACAATATTAATACATACCTAAATGTATCAATATTGTCAGAGTCTACCCACCAAAAACCCTTTTCTGCACTGGTATAGCGCTCTTTCTGGAACTGCTTCGTGAAATAACATCAGAAAGAGGGTGCCTATTAATATTTGGACTATTCCTTCGGTCTGTCATTTCTTTCTTTCTCTTTCCATGTATAATCTTCCCATCAGTTTTCATTCTCTCCGGCTCACATTTTGTTCAGATAGGTAAAGAATGAGCCTTGATCTGTCAAGATTTGGGTCAGATGATGTGTTTACGTTTCACGCTTCCTGCCATTTCGGGATGGTATTTTCCCTTGCATTCTTTCTCGCTTCCACGGTGGGATCTTCCGGATTGTGTATATAACTTCTCTCTTCCACTTGAAGTTTTTTCAGTATTGTATTTGTGTTGACTTGAAGAGTTTCTGTTGAGACCGAACGGTATGCGCTCGCTACTCTCAGTAGCCATTTCCGCTGTGTACTTTTCAAATTCCCTTTAGATCTACCAATATTCATCACCAAAAAATAATATGAAAATAGCACGCTATTCCTACGGACGCACTTTTGGAACATACCATTTCCAAGTTTACGTTAGTTGGATTTGCAGCAGTTATTACATAATTCAGGTTAGTGCATTATCAACTTGGTCCCAATTTTTATATTCATGAAAACATTTTTCGTATTCCATACAGTATTATGGAGTGAAGTCCTACGGTTACCAAGCACAATCCCAAGGTACCTATCTCCACCCCTTTTGGTTCAAACTTCAGGTCTGTCACCATCTTTTTCCCCTTGGGTATAACTACATCAGTCTTTTCCGGGGACAACTCAGGTTAATTTTTTGCCAGCTATGCCAGCTTTCCTGCCGAATTTGCCTTGATCAGGATTGCCAGGTGATCGGCAAAGCATTTCATCACTCCGCCTTCTCAAAGATTCTGTCTCAAAACTCCGTCGTGAGATATATTCCAGAGAGTTGGACCCAGAACGTAACCTTGTGGTATTCCGACTGTCATGCTTTTTAAGAAATGTAGGCTTTCACTGCTGGCATCAATGTTTTGGTGTATTATCGGGTTTGGCCGTGGTCTTTTTCGTTCATAATATCTTCTTTTGTTATAATGGATATTATAAGACCACGGCCAAACCCAGAATTCAACCAAAACACTATCATGCTTTTTTCTGATCTTGCTACTTTGAGTTTCTTATTTTGGACGTATCGCTCGATTATGTTCATCAGAAACTGTGGAATTTGTCATTTCTATAGTTCTTCTATTATATAACTTCAAGTGTTTGAATTGAAAGCATTTATGACATTGCGCATAATTTCTCTCTTGAGCACTCCCCTATGTCCAAAACGGTTTCCATTGATTGTATTGCTGATCTGCATTCTCTGAACTGAAATTAGTGATATGGTAGTTCTTCTCTATCGGCTACTTCTTTTTCTAATCTTACTTTCATCACGAACACAAACTTTCCACCTTCATGAAAAAGTTTGTATTCGGAGTAGCTCGTCCATTACATCTAGTACAAACTCTGGGACAATCTTTAGTATTTCTTTGACAGCTTCAGGTGGTGTGTTATCTGGTCCGGGTGCCTTTCCACTCTTCTACCTATCACCTTCTGCTTCGAGCTCTTCTGTCGTGGTTTTTAATTTCTCTCTTGGCACACTCTGTCATATTACTTAAGTGTCCCCATGCTTTATCTTCCGCAGCTGTTATTGCCAGCTTTTTTCCTATTCTTTTTCTCCGCTATCTCTCGCAGTTTTCTAGAAACTTCATATAAATGTAGTTCTTCTTCAGGACTATTTCTCCTGTCCATCCCTACAAGGAACGTATATTTTTGTGAGACATATTGCCTTTTCTCCTCAAAATCTATTACCGTGTCTTTACTACTCCACAAATATGCTTTCTTTCCCGGAGCTTACTTTTTTGCCTCTTATATATCCATCATTTCTTTAAATCTCTTTTTTTTTAACTCTCGGGAAGTGTGTGTGTGAGATACTCCCGTTGACTGAGAAAGGGCTTTTATCCTCTCTGATCATTTCTGTATTTTCATCCGTTCATACACGTCAGGTTGATGTACAGAGGTCGCTGAACTGAGTAATGTCTATTCCAGAGGAGAAAGGACTTACATTTACTTGGTGGTTGGAACAGGTGTCTCAGAGGTTTTTCCGACTTGGCTGTAGGATATTTTGTAGAAGTTTATCTTCTTGCAGGCCGGCCAGCTAAGGCAAGCCTCCTGATCTTAGGTCCCCGTGCAACGTACCACGCCTCACTGTGGTCATTGAAGCACAAATGAAGGTTGCGGCTAAGCCTCTTCTGCAACCGTTTTTTATAGCTCTTCATCCGCAACCTGTTCGGCAAAGGAGGCCCTACCAGTAGCACGCTACCACTGATATAGTTCACGGATCTCTTAGAGCTCACAAGCTCCAACATCCCGACAAGGCAGTGGGAGTATCGGATTCTTACTGACTAAAAAACCTCATGAGTCAAACAGGCTACTAGGAAACCGCCCTCGGGCATTACTTCGAAATAGCAGACTATAGTGATGGTTCAGGGCTCTCCCTTTTCCTTATGTACTTCATTATTATTCATTTAGATCTTCCTTTTCTTTTTCAGGACGGTCTTAGAGAGTTTGGTTACGGCTCCTGTCATAATTTCTGCGTTTTGTTCTTTTCTTCACAACATATACATTCAAAAATTGTATATTCTACCGTATCTATCATTCCGCAATACTTGCAGTCTTCTGTGTCACTTACTTTAAATATGAACCGATACGCCTGGAAACACCCATGCCTCGTTAGGACTTGTGTGAGAAAGTTATTCACCTCTCTCCAATTTCTGTTTATCTATGGTTCTATGTCTCTTATCAGTCTTCTTGCCCAGTTGAACTTTCCATCGTCTATATCCCAAGATTTTTGCAATAATTTGTGATCTTGCTAACCCTTTTTGTACGTTGTTTTGTACCATTGTTCTCTCTTCCACCAGCAGATCTATTGAGGGGATGGTTCTTGCAATCATCAGCAGAGCTTTGATTTCGAAATATCTTTTTCCCATGACTCTTTTTCAGATTGTTGTGCCGTAGAGCATGATCGACTGGACCGACTGGACGACTGAGCAGAGTATTCTCCTATTACCTTCTCAAGGGCTCTCAACGTTGGGCATTATTCTGTTTATTTTGCTTATGGCTTTTCGCGCCACTTCTGCAATTTTTCCAACATAAGCTCCCATTTTCATGTTTCGGTCCATGTGGACACCCAAGTATTCAATGGATTCTTGGCTACAGATGTTCGTTTCCTCCATTAGTAGTATTAGTAGGGGTAGTAGTATTGTTGCTAAATCAATAATAATAAAACAATTTTAACACTTTCAACTTTACTCAAGATGCGTTTTGCTACACAGTAATCTCTTCAGGTAAACAGGTGTAAAACTAGTACGTCACACTATCCTACAAAGCATTTTATATAACAGTAGCTACAGAATTCAATACAGCAATATTGATAATTCTAGGTTAACACATAGATATAAAAAAATATCAATTACAATGCAATTCTAATTCAAGGTTAGCAGGTGAGTAACTTTTCGTTGGTCATTCAGTAGGGAATTTGGGTGCTTTCGTTCATTGATTTTCAAAGATTCCAGCAGGTTCAATTTTTGTCCTTCATTTTCTTTTTGTAATATGTTGTAGTTCATGTCTTGATTGTTTTGTGAAAGGTGGCAGGATAAGTGGGAATTGGTCTTCTTCAGTTCGAAACTTCTTTTATTTTTCCGGAATTCTCGTTTTGAAGTTTCTAGACGTTGTTTCTATATGAACTTTTGAATTCGATGCACATGTTAACTTATAGACACTTGATTTGTGGTCCTTGTCGATGCTTGATTTGCTGTTTTTTATGCTCCTGCTAGAAATCGCACTTGAAAAAGTGCTTCGTTTATCCTTAACTCGTACGGTTATTGACTTTTGAGGGTTGTCATTCGTAGAAAGACGACAGTTGATTAACGAAAAAACATATTTTTGTTAACAGATATGTCCACTGAAGATGCTATGTAAATGTTTTTGTAGTTCCGGTAATTTTCCAGTGAGTGATTTGTAGGTGGTAGCTTGAAATTGAGGTGACAGAAATATTTATCGATAACATTAATAAAAGAAGGTGGTGGATAATATTTTAATGAACCTTCATTTTAAGGTAGCCTCTATTCAGTACATGATAAGTTGTGACTTTCGAATAAGTAGACAATAATTAATTGATAGTAGATAACACTTCTAGTTGTCGAGCAGTGATTGATACATAGTTTCTATATAAAATCAAGAGAAATATATAGAATATCAATGATGATATTCACTCTATTGAATGTCGTTTTCGAAAATGAATGTTGGATAGTATCATAGATTTTTCACTGATGGGAATAGGACGTTGAAGGTTAATCCTTAGCTCGCTCAAGTTTCCACTCCTGAAAGTTGTCGTTCGTAGGGGGCGATCGCTGG
>WOGR01002603.1:0-17163 GCA_015342045.1 Leptinotarsa lineolata | reverse complement strand
ACAGAAAAACATGGCAATTTGGTAAAACCGCCTAGCTGACCAAGAAGCATACATGTTCTTTCAAGTCACCACATATCATCCAACCATGAGCCGAATAGCCAATGTGAAAAAATGGTAGGTGATACGGCTCAATAAGTGTCATATTTGGATTTAGCACCCTAGAATAATAAGGTGTTTCAAGTAAAAAAGGTTCTTCATCGTTGGCCTATGTAATTAAAAATCTGCCCAGTTCGAGGAATGATACTCTGAAAGGAATTCAATTTTTAATTATCGTAAATCATAGACTTTAGGTTTATAATATACACTACCTTGCACTGACGAGTGGCCAAACAGCCCGAAACCGGTCTGCAAGTGTGTTCCAATAACTAAAAGTCGATTCCGGAAGTTGTATCGCCAACTGCATATGCAGGAATTACTTTTGTGAAGAATCCTGCACTGGCACCTGTCGGATATAATCCAACGCCTTTCGTGGTATCAGCCAGGGGAGTAGTTGTTTTCTGATAGGTGTCAGTCCATAAATCCACTGTGTAGGTGAGACGAGACTGGCCTGAACGAATTGTTCATTTACATAATTCGATTTAAAGCCAGTCTTCAAGTATGCCCACGTACTATAGGAACGAAACATTACACCTATGACCTAAGAAGGCACAATCTGTTAGTCCAACATTCACATACATCCTGTATAAGGCTTGGAATGTATACTATACAGGATGCATGTAAATGTTGGATCGACGATCATGATTAATTATTGCATGAATTCCCTCATTTTTTGAAAAAATATTCCATCTACTATAACAATAATGAATTTTGATCGTTCTGATATTACCAGTTCATTGGTATGAAGCAGAAAACTGCGTTAATTGATATTCTTCACTGAATATAATTCTTGCTGTAAACCAATATATTTTTCAGCCAGTTTGATTGAAGGTCGATGTTCATGCTAATCTATAATTAGAATTGATAGTAAAAAATGAATGAAGAACTATGCATTAATGAACCAAACAGATTAGTCAGCCGGGAAATATTATTCTATTTATTGAAATTACAGTAAAATTCCTAGTTTTTATTGATACTCATCTCACTTTTACCCAAGTCATTTGAAATATTTATTTCCACTCCTCACATATCGTTTGAATATGATGTCATCTAGGTCAGAGGTTCTCAAACTTTTAAACTCGAGCCCCCCTTCGAAATAATATATATTTTAGTGGTTGTTTCTTAATACAAAATTCAATCAAGATACACAAGTTGGCTTCAAAGTTTTTATCCGCACAAAGTTTTTCAAACCGGGGAGAGATATCTGATAAAGCAACTCTTAGTTCTTTGCTCAAGCCTTCTATGATATTTTGACTTAATGGCTGTGAGGGCAGAAAATCATATAAATATTTAGTTGCAAATGGTACTAGCATTCTCATCGCTTGCTCATTCAATATTGAGTGCTCGTTTTTGACACTTATCCAGAAAACTGACAGAGTTTTCTTTTTCAAATCTTGAATTCAATAACTGATTGCACTGAAGGTTAATAACCCAATTAAACGGCTGGTGGTCTTCATAGAAATATTCATTAAATTTTTGTCTGTAGAGTGGACCGATGTTTTATGCTAGCTCTTGCGGAAGCTGCACACACTCACTTCCTGCAACATCAATGTGGGGAAAACGCTCAAATGAGTTTTTTTTACAGGAGCTTCCCACAGCGACAACTTCTTAATAAACCCTTGTACTTTTTCACTCCAAGCAAGGATATTGGCGTTTCCTTTTTGCAAAGACTTGTTTAAAATATTCAGTTTTGTAAAAATATCTGCAAGGTAGGCTAACTTCAAGATGAATTCTGTATTGCAGAATAGGTCTGCTGAAGGGTGGCCACGATCACTTAAAAACACAAACACTTCATTTCTAAGCTCAAATATAATATTTAGAACATTTCCTCTTGATAGCCACTAGCCACCTGGCTTCAGTGTGACAAAATAAATCTGTATGTTCGGAACCCATAACTTCACATAAAACTTTAAACAACCTTGACTGAAGAGGATGTGCTTTGAATTAATTCACTGTTTTAATAACAAATTGAAGTACTTCATTTGAGCTTGGACTTAGGTCTTTCGAGGCAAGTGCCTCTCGATGTATAATGCAGTGGTTCCATTTGACGTTTGAGGCAGCAGCTTTGACCAAACCTTGGAGTCCCTTGTATTGTCCTGCCATAGCTCTGGCACCAGTGAATATCATTTTTTTAAAAATAACTGTCGATAGTCTGAAAAATACACTCTCCAGTAGTATTGGTGGGGAATTTCTCACAAAAAAGCATTTCTTCCCCAATGTCTGTGTCGTCAATAAATCTGACATAAGCTAAAAAGTGAGCATCTCTGTATTTATCAGTTGCTTCATCAACTTGAAGGGCAAAAATGGTTTCCTTTAATTTTTCCAACAACTGCTCACTCACATCTTCAGAAATGTTTGATACTCGCCTTGACACAGTGTCGTTAGAAAGAGGAATGGATTTCGTAGCTATGCAGAGCTATCTCCGAACATTGTGGCTACTATACCAATAGCGGCTGGTAAGATAAGAGTTTCTACTATTGTGTGTAGCTTTTTACATTCAGCAATTTTATGAGAAACCTTGAAAGACGCCAGGCACAATCGTCATTTTTGTTAATATTTTTTGAGTAGATTTAAAGCTATCTAGCTTGCGTGCAAAAAACTCATAACGTTTATTGACTAGCTCTGCATGTTTAGTTTCTAAATGTCTCCTTAACTTCTTAGGTTTCATACTATCGGCTGCTAATGTAGCCAAGCACATTACACATTGAGGCCTATCTTCATTGTTGATTGTAGTTTTAGTAAATCCTAGTGACAAATAACTGTCGTCCTACGTTCTTCTTTTTGCATCCCGCACTGACTTCAAAGTACTTGCAGTTAACTCCTGAGTTGTCCCACCACTGACGTCATCCTGAGATGAACTGTTTGATATACATGCACTACTAGGGTCACTTGTCAAAAATTTCTTAATTCTTAAACGTATCAATGAAACGAAGTGAATTTAGAGCAAAGTTAAACTCCACAACGAACAGAATACACTTGTGTTATACAAGTCACCGAACATAACCTCAAAGTTTTTGTTTAGAAGTGTCAAGCGCCGTTTATCGTACAATCCGTTGCAAGCGCTACCGACGCTAGCCTCTTGCTCCTTGAATTGCTGCTGCTTTCTTGAAAGTACAAGAATAAATATCGAAATAAAAGAGTTTCACCGTTTTCACACAAAAACCTTGTCTTTTTGATGACTATGGAAAAACATATTCGTGTAGTCAACTTATAATTTATATGTTTTCAAATGAGTTGGTTTTTTATTTTTTTTATTTTCTCACGCCCTCCTTGAAAAAGCTTCGCGCTCCCCGGGGGTCGCGCCCCAGGGCAAATCCAATAAAGATTGCTCTATTCCTCATCTAGGTAGATTCACAAGACATTCCAAATATTCTCAGATGGTACTGTGATGATATTAATGTTTTTTTATACTATGGATCTTATTTCTAAATTGATAGTCAACACTGGAGATAAAGTACTAATCTTCCATAAATCGGGTGTTAACAGAATTTCTTGTTCACAACCAGATTGTTATGCTCAGTATGTTGGACAAAGTGGTAGAAGAATAAAAACAAGAGTACTTGAACATGTTAAATTAATTGATAATTTTACAAATCTACCCATTGAATAATATAATACAAACAGTTCTTTCTCTAATCATATTCTTCATTACAACCATGGTTTTGATATTGATCCTGATTTAGATATATTACATGTTTGCCAAAAAAGGCACTCTGCTCAATTTACTTGAAATTTGTGAAATCAATGTCAATAATCCTAATGTGATTTTTCTTAATTAACAAGTACAGTTTGATTGCAATAAATTTTTCAATTCTCTCAATTATGACTGAATTTCTTCTGTCTTGATCCTCCATAAACCATACTCTTTTAATGTAACTAGTTAACATACACACATGGTATGTGATCTGATCCCAGAACACGAGTTGAGATGTAGACGGTGGTTCCTTATTCTGTTGTGTTCTGCGTTTATAGTTTTCTTGCCACTGTTCCAAGTCATCTTGACTTCATTTTCTATATATTTTCATCTCTCATATAGTTCAGATCGCTTTCGTCTATCATAATTGTTTTCATGGGTTGTTTTTAGATATTGGAGTTAATAAGGGGGCACAAAGGCTCTAAGCCTCCCATTATTCATCCAATTATAGTTATGATATCTTAAAAATTCCTTTATTTCACTATTTTTATATATAAACAAATAATTTTATTTTCATTATTATTAGCAATGTGACCAATTATTCATTGGCAACAGGATAATATTCTTTTTTTCATATTGAAATAAAATGATTTTTCTTCTCCACGTAAGTTATTTTATACATTATGGTGTTATCTTGTGCCATGTTGTTTTCTTTTATTGTAGATTTTTTTCAAAAAACTAGCTGATGATGAACTTATATAGGTTCGAAACATGTTCACTTCAATAAGATGAATGAAAACACTTTCCATATCTAATTTCCACTACGTTTATTTATTCTTACGACCGTTTTCGGGGTTTAGCCCGTATTAAAAACTTACTAATTACACCACTCACAGTACTCATCACCGCACGTACAGCACTTTACCTAGCTAGTCGCTAACTAAATTCACTTGTTTTCGTAATATCGTCGAATGACATTACTGGCTGGATGGCGCGCGCGTTTTTATATGAGGCAGCGGGCGGGCCGAGTACTTTCGAGAATGGAGAGTAGAAACTATTCGTTTCGCACTGAAGCTTACCGCCATCTATTTTACAGTTTGATAACTGTAACTATCGGTCAGGAAATAGTTACTGTCTAATCCCCTAGATGGCGTTACACGAGAAAACGCGCGTTAAGCGTAAAGGAGCGCTAAAGTTTGTGTTAAACGCAAAAAAACCATTTTCAATTTAGCCATCGCGTCCCTAAACCGCTTCCCAATCTTCTCTGTGCCCTTTACTAACCCCCTATAGGCCTCCAGCGCCCACAAGGGGGCGTTATTGCTCACTTTGAGAAAGACTAGTGTACTTAGTCTTTTGTGTTTGCAATTTAATCAGATATATTATTATTTTTGATCATACATGAAGATATGCCACCAGGGCACAGGAAGCAGTTGAGTTTTGAGTTAGCAATGTAGTAAAAATACCTCGTTTTTAGTAACCATCCGTGAGAAGAAACAGAAGGTTCAAGAATTAGAATTTTGAGGAATGTTTCCCGTTTTTCAACTTTTTCAGCCATCTCAATTCCTATACTGGAAAAAATATTGAACGCTTCGTTGTTATTAGTTATTTCATCATTTATTGTACAGGGTGTAACATAAGTACGTTAAAATATTCAAGTGAAGTATTCCTGAGACAATTTTAAGAAAAATGTCTATATAAACTTGTGTCCGGAAATGCTTCGTTTGGGAGATACAGGGCGTTGAAATTGATTTTTGCAAAAAATAAGTTATTTGCACGAAATTTGGTACCCGGGGTTTTATTGACGTGGGAGTTAGCTCCAAAGGCGCTAAATGAAGTTGCTGAAAACATTACAGAAACTATGTATGTGGTGAATCTCGTCTTAATCGACAACTTTTTCCTATATAATGTTTATCGAAAAATCATCATCATATTAAAAAAAGATACAAATTGTTGAAAGTTTTCAAAACGTGTTTTTTTTGCAATTTTAGTTAGTTCTCACCTCCCTTCAGGCACTATGAAACCAGCGTATTGGGAATTTCTTTTTTTTGGAGGAGCATCGACAACATATACAGTAAATCTTGGGATATCAACTCCTTGCTCAAACAAATCTAAAACGACTTCGTTTTCCTCTGCTATCGAAGATCGTTTTAGACCAGAACAAATCAGAGCAGCATTTTGGGAATTCAGAACTTGTGCAATTACATTCTCTTCAGTCTCAGAACGCTGCATTTTTTCTGATGCACTCAAGTTCACCTCCAACACCTGCAAAAAAACTGGTCATTCATATATTCCATTATCACACCATCAAATTGAAAATCACATTTCAAATATTCTCATAGAGTGAAAAGCTTCTATTTCACCAAAATAGCCATATTTTTGAAATCATAGTCTAAATGATCATGACTACAGTATTTGTTACCAATATATGAAAAATCCACAATACCTTACTGGGCAAGTTTATGAATTTGGTACAAATTATCATGAATACTGGCATAGTATTCTCTCCACTTTCACTGGCTTTTTGTTCTGCCTCAAAACACCTCACAACTCTGAACATGAAATTGTTTTTTGGAAAATAATCTAAAATTGATCTCAAGATGTGCTCCTGTAGTAGTGATATGCAAATATAGCGACCTCTTATTCGGAGTACCCTGTTGATTTCATCAAAGTACCTTTTTACTTTTGATAAAGTTGCCTCTGAATCATCAGGCGTGATTGCATCTAAGGTACCTTTATCCAAAACTACTGTGAACTCATCAGCCGTAAAAGACATGTTCAAAGCATCCATTTGTATATACCTCAAATTCACCCGATCTTTTTCTTGTTGAGATAACATTTGTCTGATTACTACAGGAGATATATCAATATTTGTTATTTTGCTGAAAACAAGTTAAAATGTTGCACAATTATTCAAGTAAAGAACAGAACTTACTCATATCCAATATCAAATAAATCTCGTCCCAAACTAGAATTTCCACAGCCTATTATGAGAACCTCGTCTTGTTTTTTAATATATTTATGCAGATATTCGGATAACTCAGGATATTCACCATACCTGGAATTGAAACAATACAGTTTGAATTTCCAAACATATTCTATTTGCTAGTACCATTCGAAGGCTTTAGCACCTCTTTTACGGAAAAAAGTATCCCAATAATCTTTCTGACTAAATTCTTCCTTTGATTTTGGTAGCAAATTCATTTCTTTATGTTAAGTTCAACTTGAGACGAGAGCCGACAAAATATTTTCAATTTCCAATTGTAAATATCTAACCTATATAAATATAATAAACCAACATGAAGTTGTCTGTTGACTGCAAGTAAAAAGGTTTGTTTTGGTTCTGTTTTTAGAACTGTTATCGAACCGTCCCGAATCGACCCCGAATCAATAAGCAGAACATTACAGTTATAGAACAGTTCTGGAACGGTTTCAACAACTAATTAACCAAAACACATAAAAAAATTATTCTGACAAGTTTATAAATGAAGAGTAACAGAAATTAACTAAGACGTTATCTCTGGTTATCCAAAATTAAATTGAAAATATATTGTCCTCTGTAATTTTATACTGAGGTGTTTGACATAAACATGTCAAGAATAGACTTTTGGAATCGTAAAAAATATAATAATTAAAGACAAAACACAAGCACTACAGGATAAACCTTAGGCCCTCTAAGAGCGGTGCTTATGCGAAAGTAGTGATTCACATTGGATTTAAATCGCTGGAGATTGAATCCATTGGGGAAAACGTTCTCAGGAAGTTAATTCCACATGATTATTATTATTGCTACATACATGTCACGTCTATCTGTTATGGTATAAGAATAATGATATATTATTTTGTCATATTTACCTCCATTAAGCAATATATTCGACGAAATTAATACAAATATTGAAATTGTAGATAAAATACTAAATAAAACACAAATGCGCATATAAATGGGGTTAAGAAAACGTTACTACCAAAATCCACAAAGCAAATGAAAAATTTATTAGTGCGCAAGAGCAAATTCGAAGCTCTTGCCGGTTACTACTGAAATGTACAAATCAATAATTCGTTCTGGAATAGTTCCGAATCGGTTCGGGAAAAACCGAAACACTTTGAGAACGATACCAACTGAACCAAAACACATTTTAATAACTGCGCATGATCGAACGGTACGGAACTGTGAACCAAAACAAACCTAAAAAGAAGAGAAGAGATAATGGTTACTCCTCCTTGGCACAGAATAGTAAACAATTGTTTACTATTCTGTGACTAGAGCAAAGATTTGGCAAGAACTAAGTCACGAATTGTTAGGTACAAAGACCGCTCTTTGAACTAAATTTATGGATAAAATAGCGGAAAAATACTCCATCGTCCTAGATTTTAAACATAAGAATTGTCAGGTTTTCTGATCATATTCAATCAAACCGAGTCTTATACACCGACATAACGTTGATTAAGGTTATGTCGATGGTCTTATACGTCAATTATTGACTACTGCCGACCCTTTCCCCACAGATTATTGTTGTCGTGAAATAGGAATCTGTTCAGGCATTTATAGTGAAACGTAATTCCGAAATGAATATAGTTTGAAAATTAAAACATTACAGACATTTCAATTTGATTTCGTTAAGCAAATAATGTCCTTCAAATGACAATCAAACTAATTATGATTTTCTCATCACCATTTTCTATAATTTAGCAAATAATAGTCGAGACATTGTCTAAGGATTTAGTCGAGAATTTTAGTCTTACTCATATGTAAATTATAGAGTATAAACATTTCGAATAAATATACTAACACTAACCCAGAATAGATCGATAATCGTTTAAAAAACATATATGTAAAATCTTTCAGACTTCATGGTACCACTTCTTCTAAAATATTACCACAAGAGTCATTTGGAACTTGCTCAATCAGGAAATTTTTGGAAAAGACCTTTCGACTTTTTATTCATTGTATAGAATGTGGAAAGCTTTCAAAGAAGAGATGAAAGAATTGAATGTATCAGTAAAAACTCTAACAATGATATGTAGGCATTTACAGAAGTTCCTTTCAGATACAAACAAGAGGAATAAAACTCATCTTTCTACCTGTATATAAGGCTCCTCGTACAGGTAAAAGTGGCTTTGATGCCTAATTCGTTAGGTAAATAATAAAGAAGAAGAAGAGTTCTCAATGATTTGCGATCTAATCACACTATATTTCGTCGATAAAGTTAATAAAAATGTCGTAACCTCCCGTTCATTTCTCATATCAATACGGATTTTGTCGGTATTATATGTTTCATCTGAGTTGGTAACTCTATATTTGTTAGTCAGTTGCCATACACAGTTGAAGTTTATATTGTCTATTTTTGAGTTTTATTAGCTATTTTCATTTTCACAATAAACAAAGTAGCCAAAAAAAATGCATGACTCCAAATTACGATGCACGCTCATTCCAAACCAAATGAAATAAATTAATTGAAAAGAAAGTAATTTTTCATGTAATGTTGACAATTCGTACACGGATATATTCTCTATTTCTAGTACGAAAATAAAATGTCATTTGGCAACCCTGTATTGTGGACTAGGAAAAATTATGTGATTGGTATAAACGTAATGTGTCACATTTGGACCAATCAGAAACAAGAATCTGATCGTCTATCGTGTCGTCAGACGTCCGACTTTTGTAATGCGGAGTTAGCACTGTTAGCAGGTAGAGCTGGGCAGAATAAAAGTAGATACAGCCATATTGTCTGTTAGTTATTGTATTGATAAGGCGATTGAAGCGAAGTAGATAGAAGAAATTTGTTACGGGTATTCGATAAGGTGAATAATTTTTTACGGGCTGTTCATCTCTCTTACAAGCAACAGTTGAAAATATATTCCAATATTTACCTTTGTCAGTGTTTTCAGCAAAATGGCTGAAGATCTAGATGTTGAAGCTATGCTGGAAGCTCCCTATCGGAAGGATGTAAGTGACTTTTTGTATATTTTTTTATTATATAAACCATCTGATTATAAATCACGTGTATGTTCATATAGTAATCCAAATGGCAAATCATTGAACTTTTTATATTGTGTTTTATGAGAATTATTGAGACAGCCATTTGCATTGCTTGAATAATTTTGTACAACTTTTACATCAAAACCTAATTTTATATTTTAGACTTATGAGCTTTATTTCGGGCTATCGGCTCCTTCAAAACCCAGGTACAGATACATCTTAGTTTAAGTTTTATTTTAATTATTGATTAAATTGGGTATCATTTACCCTTGTCAGTAATGACAGTTGTAGATAATCTCATATTTTCATACTTTTGTAATAAGTTTAATTTTAATACTGTTAAAGGAACATTATGATATTCCATATTTTTATGAAAACGCTCATAGGTACTTTCTCATCATAGGGTTGCTGTGAAAGTGGACATCCGAATGCAGCGTCAATGCCACATACCAATCAACCGATTGGTCTCTCACTGCACAAATTATACATGAGGTGGAGTTTTGGAAAATAGTAAAATAGAATTACTCTTGTTTTTTTTTAAGCAGAATGCATATGAAAATTTGTGAGGGTTTTGGCTTGAAAAGGAACATATTTTCTCTAGAACTTGCGATGTATTTATGCATCCAAAACTACTGAAAGCTCATCCGTCCTAAAGTACTGTAGTATAATAATGATGCAATGTAGGATAGTGATAATTTAGTTATTAAATACTATTCTTCATGGTGGATGACATGATTTGTTGACAATAACAATGTACGTGCAGTACCACGAAGCCCGTTTGGTTTCTTATGAATATTCATTCTTTTGGTAAATTGAAATTTCTTTCTAGTAACATTACCTCAAAATACAGTGTAAGTAGTGCACTGGAAATGTAGTGTTCTGGAATTATTTAAAGAGACCTTGATCTAATATCATAGCTCAATTTCTCGAAAGTCTTGCACATTTTTCACTTAAGTGGAATTCTTTTTATTATAGTTCATTCAATATATCATTTCAATGTGTCTATTCGACCTAAACTACAAGGAGCCTATAATTAACCTTTATAAGCCAGGAGAACTGTTGAATCTTTCTTGCATAAATTCATCTGGTAAAAAATGAGCTGAAACATTGATCTAATATCATTGTAGCTTGAATTACCTGAAAGTTTCAGAAATCTTGCATGTGTATTACAAAAATGTTATCAGTTTTTTTTTTTTAATAATATATTACGGAATTACAACAACTAAAATCTATAAAACAATAAAGTTATGCATATAAATATACATACACACACACATACACCCTACACTGTAGGTTAATGGACTGACACCTATCAGAGAACAACTACTCCCCTGGCTAATACCACGAAGGGCGTTGAAGTAATCTGCTTCGTAAAGAGGGTAACATATTGTATGGATGTATGGTATTGTTTAACGTGAGGGAGACTCTTATTTTTTTGGGAAAAAACTTTTGGCTTCCTACTTCTCCATCATTTAACAAAAAAAGTGGGAAACATCTTTATTAAGAGTTTTTATATAAAGTATTCCCAATATAAAAAAATTTGAAACGACATCTATCCAAAATACAACTAACCGTCAATTAGTTAGATGCGGCACTTTGTATATAAGCAACAGCTATATATTTCTGTTTATGAGTTGTGTTGATAAAATCACCATTGTGGTTTCCTTAGTTATTTACAGAGCAGTCAAAATAACGCACGTTATTTATTTGATATTGCATTTTCGATAATTGACAGACAATTCTGAAAATTGGGAAGACATGTCAAGTTGATCAGTATCAGTCTTGGTGCTGCAATTTTTTTTTCAATTAGCTCTCAAAAACAGCATCAAAGTAAAGTATTAATAACAAAAGAAAGCAAATTGAATAATATTCTGTGGGATAGCTGCAAAAATCTGTCAGGACTTTCCTCCGATGTATATCTAACGAGTTATGCGCATTTGAAGTAGGACTAAATTTGTAAAACTTCATGAACATTCAAATATTTTCGTGCTTCATAGATATTTTTTATATCAGCCAAACTATTGGGCTGATATAACTTGACTTGATTCATTAGAGTTCTTCAATGGATGAAACTGGAACCTCTGCTGCGTAATAAATCCAAAACAAGCACTTTTCCTAAACACCAGAAATGTAATACTATTGTCGACGTGCGTTTCATCAACCAGGTTGGCATCTTTATCTCGTAAAGGCGCCAGCTTACTTGGGGAAACGCGTATCGAGAAAAGTATTGCAGTTCTGGTGATTGGGAAAAGCGTCTTCAATAGATATCAACACATAACACTTCCATAAAGAAAGAAACATCAATATTTCGAAATGTTGACCACTATAAAAAAGAAAATGTACTGAGTACTTTTGTTTCATGAAAAAATGAAAGAATACTAAGGAATATTGTAAAAAAATGTATATTTTTTTCAATTATCCTCTTCACTGATTTTCAGAATTGTACTATTTTCTATTTTGGTTGTGAGTCATTGCAAGTTCTGGAATTTATTTTTCAGTAATGGTTTTTCAAAGAACATTGTTTTGCAAACATTGTTTGCTTTCAAAATATCCGTAAATCAAATTTTATTTTCCATCATAAAACAGTGAAAATTTCATTATCCCAAATTTAACATCTTATTTTTTTCACATGATTGGATATCCCTAGCCAAAACTCGCTCAAAGTAAGGGAAAGGAATTAAGAAATAAGTCACATAATCATTGAGAATGTGGTCTCATTCAGTGTATTTTTTCAGAATTTTTTATCTGGATCAAGTATTTCCACTTCGTTCCTTTGTAAAGTCACCAAGACGGTAAGTCTAGTTCCGGCTAGACAGCAATTGTTTCAGCAAATACCCCCAGCGTCATCAGCAAAAATAAAGTTATTGTTAAATTTATTAAAATTTTCAGTTTGTACATTCGCAAACATGTTCGTCTTTTCACTGGAACATGATTGTGAATTTCGAAGTACATAATATATGTTAATTGTAAAAAAGTGGTAGGTTGTCTTTTTATTATTTGAATATTATTAATGCTTTTTGTTTTTCCTCACCTGTGTGGCCTCTTCACTTTCTGCTGTTCATAGGATGAAATCAATGGAAAATCTAGAGGAAATGGGGACACTAGAAAACGCCGTTCTTCTGAGTGAGTACATTTTAAATTTTTTTTTTGTTTGAAAATCATATTCAACGACGGAGACTTTTTACTCGAGAGCTATTTACTAACAGTAAAGGCGGTTTTCCACCAAATGAACAAAACAGCAACTGCGTCAATTTCGCCAAAACAAAAAATTGAGTTGTCAAAATGAGAAACACTTCGAATGTCCTACCGGACAAAGGGGTATAGCGCCATGTCCTGCCGGACTAAGGTGTTCATTCCTGATCGAACGAACAGGTTGGTTCCTTACTGAAGGACGGACACAAGGATCACGGCAAATCGTCTCGTTCCTACGCCGTAACGGCCTCCTGGCCTCCCCGACCTGAGTACCAGGGATTTCGGGACCCATTTCGAACCGAGGTACGACGGTAGGCTCTGTTGTGGCTAGCTCGTTCTCCATAATATGGTGGAAAGACTGGCCCCGACATGAAGCCACCCCCAAGCCCTCTCTGGCTTCAGGGTGACCTCCTGACCTACCTCCACTCCCTAGTTCTTCCACTAGGGCGCCAGTTCCAAGCTGCGACTGGACGCGCCTGTGCGCAGTAATCTATTTCCTTCCTCCTTGGCTCTGTAACCGCTCTTGGGGTAAGCAGCTCAGCTCGCATTCCTAGCACCATTGTTTTATACATTTTGCTTTTTCTAAACTCTTTATACTGGGCGCTAATGACTGATGCTGATACCAGAACCGTTTGAATAGTGGAACAAAACACGCGACTTGGACTGGTTTTTGTCTGTTTGGTGGAATTCAAGTTTCGACTTTGTTTTCGAAATTAAAATAAGTTTTTTTGATTGTTTTTTATGTGGGTTCGAAACAAATTTTATTCAAGGGCTATTTTGAATGTATTTCTGACTTTTGTAGAAAGAAAAGAAGAAGTTCCAGTCGCAGCAGGAGGAGTTCCAGTCGATCGAGAAGAAGTTCCAGTCGATCGAGAAGAAGTTCGAGCAGAAGTCGGACGAGCAGGCCCAGAGACAGTAGGCGAAGTAGGGACAGAAAAAAAAGTCGAACACCAGAAAAGAGAAAACGATCTCGAGACCGCAAGCGGTCTTCCAAATCCAAAGATCGTAGATCTAAATCCAGAGATAGGCGCTCCCGGTCTAGGGATAGAAGAAGCAGGTCCAGAGATAGAAAGAGGCGCGACAGAAAGAGTCGTAGCAGAGAGCGCAAGGTCAGCCCTGCAAAGAAGCGTTCTCTTTCTCCAATACCGACTAGACCGATATTTCCTAAAAGAGGTCGGTCGTCCCCAATTGGCGTTCGAAGCACTTCTCCTCTTGAGGAGTTAAGCCCCGAAGAAAGAGACGCGAGAACAGTTTTTGTAATGCAGTTATCTCAGAGGATACGTGCTAGAGACTTGGAGGACTTTTTTAGCTCGGTCGGCAAAGTGCGTGACGTTAGGATGATTGTGTGCAATAAGACTAGAAGATTTAAAGGAATTGCTTACATTGAATTCAAAGATCCTGAAAGCGTTGCATTGGTATGTGTTTTATTAGGGGCATAATTCGTGAGGTTTTCTGAATGTTTGAAATGGAAACACCCTTATGAAAAATGCATTTTTCAAATCCTAATAATTTTTTCAGTTTTTCGCACTTGAAAACAAAACATGTTGACCAATATATTTTTTATAAGGGTCTTTCCATCCTTTGTAATGAATATTTTTTAAAATCAGAAAACTTGAACGATTTTAGGTTTTTATAAACATAATTTTTGTTTTTGGTATTGCAGGGTCTTGGTTTGTCAGGTCAGAAACTTCTAGGAATACCAATAATTGTACAACATACACAAGCAGAGAAAAATAGAATGGGTAACTCCATGCCAAATCTTATGCCTAAAGGAATGACAGGTCCAATGAGATTATATGTGGGATCTCTGCATTTCAATATAACGGAAGAAATGTTGAGGGGTATTTTCGAACCATTTGGTAAAATAGATAGTATTCAACTTATTCAGGATCCAGAAACTGGAAGATCAAAAGGCTACGGGTTCATCACAGTGAGTATCCGATGGTAATTTTGTGCAATTGAACTTGACGAGTTTTTTTTTTTTCAGTTCCATAACTGTGATGACGCAAAGAAAGCTTTGGAGCAGTTGAACGGATTCGAGTTGGCCGGCCGCCCAATGAAAGTAGGAAACGTTACAGAGAGGCTTGATTTGCAGCAGCAGGGCCCTTCGATCTTAGATTCTGACGAACTTGATAGGTCAGGTATAGATCTGGGAGCTACGGGTAGACTGAAGCTCATGTTCAAGCTGGCCGAAGGCGCAGGAATGCAAGTTCCTCAAGCTGCTGCCAACGCTTTGAGCATGGCAACAGGACAGCCAGTTGTTCCTCAAATACAGACACATTCAACGCCGCCCATTGCCACACAGTGTTTCATGTTGAGTAATATGTTTGATCCGTCAAGGTGAGTAGTTGCTAGCAACAGAGTTCAGAGGTTTTCTTCGATGCTTTTTATACACTACAGTCCTTGGATTAATGTATTTAAAAAATATTTCAATTCTATTTTTCAGTGAATCCAATCCACATTGGGATATTGAAATAAGAGACGATGTCATTGAAGAATGCAACAAGCACGGAGGTGTCCTTCATGTTTACGTCGATAAAGGGTCTCCACAAGGAAATGTTTACGTCAAATGCCCTTCGATAGCAACTGCTGTAGCGTCAGTTAATACTTTACATGGACGGTGGTTTGCCGGCCGGGTGATAACTGCTGCCTATGTACCGCTACTAAACTACCATTCACTGTTTCCCGATGCGATGACCTCCTCACACTTACTATTACCATCTGGTAGGAAGTGATTCTCCACGCCATGAAATATATTTTCATTTGTACCAAAATTAATTTAAGTTTGTAGATAATTATTTTATATTCTGAAGTATGTATTCGGATTACCTTAATTTTTAAGATTTGTGTAATATAGTTCTTTCTAAGAAAAAAATCAGATTCTTAATGTGTTTTTCTGTTAATCAACTGTTTGGCTCCTTTATGAATAACAACGCTCACGAGCGTACCTCGAACCGCTTGTAGCGATCCGGAGATTGTCGGTTTTTACACCGATCACAAAGAGAGTTTGTGGACGGTATTGTAGGTTCGTCAGTGAATACGTGTGGGTGTGCTCGAGCATAATGGCAGAGTGGAGAAATAATATTGTGTTTAATTGAACTGTACAGAAATGGACCACCATTGTCGCGGACGTTTTTTCTCTTCCAATAAACTATCAATTGAAATATATGCTGCACTTACAATTTCTTTGGAGACCGACATTGCTCGTTTGAAATCTTAACGAACACTATGGCTCACTACGCGTTCGGGATAGAAAACGGGTGCACGTCTAGAAAAACGTTACAGTAACCGTTGCTGTTACAGCTCGGCTCGCCAATGAGTACCCGGCTTTAGAATTGAAGAGATCTTTTAACAATACTTAATAAGCATCACGCTAATAAGCTGTGGGATTTTTTACCTTGTATAGGCAGTAAAAAAAAATCACGATTACTTGTAACTCGAGCTGTTTACAGAATGAAAGTACTTGAGTATGCAGTATCAGTTCTAAATAATCTGCAACTCAGAATGCAGCAAATTCTACCATAACTGATTTTTTCAATTAATAAATCTTGTTCACTTTTTCGTCCGAGTGCAGTTAATTAGACATCAACTGTGGATTTGTCTCCACCAAGTGTACTGTTTCATATCTAAACGTAATTATAATCTGAGATGATTCTAATACGGATAGTCTATATACAAAGCTAATATTAGTCAGGAAAACAAATTGTTTCGACTGTGCCAACTGCCATCTTTTCACTAATAGTACAGCGCTCAGGTGGATGTCTAAGGAAGTAAACAAAAAAGCTGACAACATTCTTACTCCTCGCCAATTCAGATTCCAAGAAAATAAGGGTACTAATGATGCAATGTTCTCTCTACTAGACATGGGTTATTCCCATTTCAATGCTAATGGCTGCAATTTTCTGTGATCTATCGAAGGCATTCGACTCTGTCAAACACGAAATACTTCTGAATCAATTGCAGAAGTATGGTTTCCGAGGCATCACCCTTCAATGGTTCCAATCATGCTTATCGGGCCGCAAACAAATAGAACATCTGAATGCTCTGCTGAACAGTCCATTAAATGTGGAGTACCGCAAGGCTCAATCTTGGCCCAATTCTATTTCTCATCTATATAAACGACAGCTCTCATAGATATATCAGCCACAATCACCCTTTTTGCTGACGACACCACCTTATTATGGCACAACAAAGATAATGCCGTTCTGCATGAGATCATCTCGGATGACATCAAAAAAATAAAAGATTAGTGTGACTGTAATAA
>WOGR01002602.1:0-17164 GCA_015342045.1 Leptinotarsa lineolata | reverse complement strand
ATGCAGTCCATCTAGCCTATCTTTCCAGAAAAATGTGGAGAGGAGGAAGTTCTAGAAGGATCTCCTTGGCCGCTGACGGTGTGGAACTGATGGCACCACAGATAGCTAAACCAGCCTGCCTCTATGAGCCAGAGAGCTTCGCCTGAGCCGTTTTCTGTAAAGCTTTCGGCCACCAGGCAATTGCTCCATAAGTAATCATTGGTCTGACAATCATCAAGTTTTTTTTAAGCTAATGGTGGAGAAAAATTGCTTTAGCCTTGAAGTAAACAAGAGTTATTTGGAAGCTAGAAGGCCATGAATTCATAGGTATTCAAGCAAATAATATCAGTCGTAACTTTTCCCAATAATTTTTTTGTATTTGAGAATTTTAGGTTTTTTAGAATTTAATGTGTGTTATCTAGGTTTGAGATGATGTTGAACTTTTTTATGGATACATGAAATTTTTTAATGAGCCGATAATAAAACAGTTTTCTAATTGTAATGAACAATTTGAAATTGGGCTTTTGAATCAGGTTGCGTTCATTAGATATATTAAAGATTTTTAAATTATCATTCTCACAATTTTCAAGGCTATCAAATTATTATTAAAGGTTTGAGCTGATTCTTCTTTAAACTAGTTATTTTTATACACACTCACTAAAACTGTGTTGTAACTTTCCAATTTTTTAATCAATAACAATTTCAAAATTGTTAATCTTGCATTTTAGTCTTCATCGTTGATTCCCTTCCACCTTCTCTTGTTCATAATACCTAATACGTAATACCCATTGGTTTTCATATCAAGTTACGCCCCAGAAGAGGCATGAGCCTATGACAGGGGCTCCACAAACATACTCAACGACAACTCGTACCATGTAACAAAAACAGATCAATAAATGTATTATATACATACAGAGTGATCAACATACTTGATAAATTAATTGCAAATAGACCTGACTTACAAGCTTTTCATCGATCTAGTTGTCTCAAAAGGAATTCTTTTTTATTTGCATACTTACGCCATTTCTCTCTGAACATATTCCATGAATTCGGAGCAATGGATTCTGAGGTGAATAAGTTGGGAAGGATTGCATCGGAAGCACAACCAATCATCGCTATCTCTGATTGCTGCGATTTTTTTTCTGTCGAAATTGATTCTGATGCATTTCTGGAAAAAATATGTTTTTGAAAAAAGATACATTTTTCAAACCCTGTAAAATAAAAGACCAATTCGAATCATCAGTATTGTCAAACATGTTTAAAAAGCTATGTAGAATTTTTAAAAAGTTTCAAGTTCAAATATATTGTCTGAAGGATTGGATATTTTTGTGATTAGTGTATAGTTTTTCATGGTTGAATTTATTTTCCATCAGATTTATATTCCGGAATATACAATATACAATACAAAACAGTTTTGTCCCTCTATGGTACAAAAAATAAATTGTCTTTTCAGTAGATAAATACATAAATTATTAATAAGGAAAATGTATATACAATAGGATATAACTTTCATTTTTTTAAATTTTTGATAACATTTTTATTATTAATGAATACTAATTTTAATTGAAAGGTCAAAAACAAGATAGATATTATATTTTCAACCCAAGAAAATCAGTATTCTTGAATTTTAATAATTTAAAGTAACCATTATTATTGAATCTATTTTAAATAGGACTAAACAAATAATAAGACAAATTCATTATTGAGATTTTTCCTAAATTTCATAATATATGCCATCAAAACCATCGCAAAAGTTTTTTCAATTTGTGTAATGACATGACATGCTCTGAAATGTTGAATTTGACAAGTAAATATTTGCACTGTTTGTTAATTTCTGGTGCTTATGATATCTAGTGTATAACTCGATATTTGTTTAATATTACGATGCATTTTTTTCAAGAACAAAACACAAGCACTACAGGGAAATCCTTAAGGCGCTCTTAGAGCGATGCCTGTGCGAAAATAGAGATTCACGTTGGATTTGAATCGTTGAAGATTAAATTCATTTGGAAAAACGTTCTCGGGAAGTTTATTCTACATAAACGCAGTTCTCCATATCCGTACATGGAGTATTTGTCATTCAGAAGAATGTGGAAAGATCCATTGTACGAGCTAATTTTGAAGACTTCTGTATACCAATATTTGAAAACTAGGAAATAATAACCCTTTAATCTCTACAAGCTATCATATGCCCAACAAAACATTTATAATTAACCCTTAACTGGTAACGTGCCGTCTGTGAGACTACAGCCATTTTTTTTTCGATGTATTTCTAAAATGGTCTCGCTTTTCTGCGAATCACGCTACCTAATCTATTAGCTATTTGGGTAAACGACGTCTGAGAAATATTTAGTATTTAGTTGAGCACAGTCCGTGAGATGGCAGAAGTTTACGTAAGCATTTCTCGCGACTCAAAGTAATGGCGGGTACGTCAAAAAGGGTACGTTATGGGGATGAAGATTATGATGACACTCTTTTGTGTTGGTATAACGAGACAAATAGTGACAGCAGTGAAATAGACAATGTTTCGGAGGATGAATTTGAAATTTCCGATCATGACAGTCGCAGTGAGTTATCTCGAGGTAGTGATAGTGATGAAAGTGCGGAGGAGGAAGAAACAAATCAAGAAACAATAGGGGGAAAGAAATATTTGTATGGAAAAAATCGCTACAGGTGGTTCACAACACCGGTTATACCAATATCTCGTATGAGAAAACACAACATTGTAATGAAAGTGCCAGTTCTAAAAAGAAAAGCTCAAGAGCTCGGAGATAAAGCAGATTCACACTCTGTCTGGAAATTACTATTTACTGATAACGTGCTACTACATATTATACATTGGACCAACCATAAAATAAGTTCAATGCACACAAAGTACAAGGTGGATTCGAGTAACTTGAGAGATATTGATGTGATTAAGATGAGAACTTTCTTTGGCCTTTTGATATATACCTCTGTATTCAACTCAAGCCATGAAAATATAAAGACTCTTTTTGCAACAGATGGAAGTGGAAGAGACATATTCAGGGCATTCATGAGTAAAAAATGATTCGCTATAATTTTGTCTGCTCTGAGGTTTGACAATCCAGATGACCGGGATGAAAGGATAAAACAGGACCCATTAGCAGCCATTACCTTGATATTCAACTCATTTATAAATAATAGCCAAAGTGTCTACGGAATGGGTCAGTCAGCAACCGTTGACGAAATGCCCGTAAGCTTTCGAGGCAAAGTTAGATTCAAGATGTATATGCCAATGAAGCCTTGCAAGTATGACATCAAAATAATGGCTCTAACGGATGCTAGAAATTCTGATCTTTTCAATGCATACATATATGCAGGAAAAGATTCTGATGGGATTGAACTTGATCCCGAATTCAAGGAATTTTCAAAGCCAACGCAAGCGGTTTTACGCCTTGCACGGCCTTTGTTTGGGACCAACCGCAACGTTACGGCAGACAACTGGTTCTCCCCAGTGGAATTGGCAGATATCTTGCTGGAGAAAAATCTCACTTATGTTGGAACATAAAAAAAACAAACAAGAAGTACCACCTCCTTTTTTACCCAACAAAAGAAGGGAAGCCGGATCAACATTATATGGTTTCCCTGAACAAACTACTATGATCTCATATGTGGGAAAGAAGAACGAAGCAACTGTACTTATCTCCACGATTCATGATGGGATTTTCACTGATCCAGAGACGAACAAACCTGAAATAATCGTTTACTACAATGCCATTAAAGGAGGAGTTGATTCTATCGACGAGAAATGTGCAAAAAGTACTTCAAGTCGTCGTACACGCAGGTGGCCCTTGGCAATTTTTTTTTCGTATCCTTGATGTCTCGGTAGTTAATTCCTATATATTACACCAATGTTTCAAAAATTGAGAGGTAATTAAAGAAAATTCAGAATTTGCTGAAGAATCAGCTTCAAAACTTGTAAGAGGGAACATGGAAAAGAGATTACAGAATCCCCGTATGCCCCGCGAATTACGCTTCACTATATCACGTATCCTTGGTAGACCGGAAGAAGATGTACCTGTGAGACAGGTAGATTTGACGCTACAAAAGCGAAAAGCATGCCAGTTGTGTCATGAAACGACGCATCGAATTACGAAATATCTGTGTGTGAAATGTGTGAAGCCAGTATAACTGCAGTTTTCCAAGCCGAAATGCAACAAATGTTCAAACAAACCTTAAATTCATGACTTGTACCTTCCAATAAACACCTTCGGTAAGTTTTTCTTTATAGATACTGCGTTTTGTTCATTATCAATCGTACTACACACTGAATTAATTTCTTTTGAATGAATTTTAATTTTTTGTGGATCTTTCCAGAATCACTACCGATTTCCGTTATAGTTGAAGAAAATTATTGCGAAATTATTTTTCATCAAGTTTTTTTTCGTTATTTCATGCAAAAATATCTTGAAAGAATGTGTACCTGAGTGTTCGTAATATATATTTTGGAAAAAATATTATTGGAGATTTTTTTTGCTTCCAAAAAGTGCCAGTTTCACAGACTGCACGTTACCAGTTGTGTTTCAAAATTTCACGTTACCAGTTGAGGGTTAAATCGAAATGACTTTCTAGTAGTAATTTTATTGATATGTACAAGAGAATCAATCAGTGAAAATTTGACTTTGATGATTTTCTACAGTATGTGTCTGAATCTTCAAAAACATCTGAATAATTTTTTATTCGATGTCGAATTCAATTTTTTTTTCATTGTGGATACATACATAACAATTATGAAACAGTTTTGTGAACGATGAACGAGACCGTGAATGTTTCCTACTCACACACCAAACTCAAACATCTATTCATGCAGCTGCATTTTCGTAAGAATATATCATCTTTCCCCCCAACCAATTTCCTGGAGTCTTTGAAGTCCACTAGATACTCGTTAGGACAAGAGGATTATTCCGAATTTCTGAGGTTCTTGTTGAATTCTCTTCGTGAGCAGAAAAACAGCAAAATCAATACTCCTGACCATTATGGATTGAATGATTTCGTACAGTCTTTCCCATTTTGTGATTTTAGATCGTTTACTGGGAAAATCCTCACTTGTTCACTTTGCAGTACATGTTCAAGAGGTAGCATAAACAAACGTGACTTTCTGGAACTCCAACTAACGTTTCCTAATATGACCGATAACCAGTTCGTGCAAAGCTTATTGTTAAATAATCTGAAAATAGAAATTTCAACGGGTGATGATCAAATATGCGCCAAACTAGTCTACTATCATAAGACAACAAGTATAGCTGAGGCACCAGTCAATCAAATAATAACACTGATGATCTTCAAACATGACTCAACCTCTGACGGAAGCACCAAACTCTTACGAAGGTTCGAAATAGATAAACACTTCAATCTAGCAGACCATCATTATAATCTTCATGCAGTAATTGTTCACTGTGGTTCTGGCAGTAAATCTGGTCACTATTACGTATTGGTTAACGACGAAACTGACTGGTTTAAGTTTGACGATAGTCGTGTCACTAAATATTCTGGCGATATCTCGAATTTATTGGAGCCTCTAGAGACACCCTACATTTTATTTTTTGAAAGAAAGGACATTGATGATGTAGTGCTGTAGGTTTTTTCCGGGTTTTCTTGCAGCTCAAGAAGCGAATGCGCCACTAGAATCAATCAAATCGCCCCGGAGCGCTTGTTAATTTTTGTTGTTGTTTCATAATTTCATGATTTGTTTCAATGGAATTAGTTTTGTGGTGTGAATCGTATATTACTGGAAACAAAAATGTACACGACTTCCACTTCAATCCCGATCCCCCTGCATCTTTTTAGTTTGAAGTCCAATTCAATTTTGTTCATGGTTTATAGTTTCCAAATAATGTGAATGAATGATAGCTCATTCATAAGAACGAATAATTCTAGTTTTAGAGAAAAACATTCCAGACATTCATTTTTCGAATTGAAGAAGTTTTTTAGAATTGTCAGAATCATCATATTTCGAATACTATTCCTCACTCATGGACGAATTAGGATTCGTTTATAGCTCAGTAGAATCAAAAGTTCTTCACGAAAAAACAGACATTTCTTTTTTGGAAAAATTCATCTGAATAAGTTATTTGAAATATTCTCAAACAGTTTATCTTGAATATTATCCAAATTAGAACTATTATGCAAGATGTATCACTTCAATTCCAACCACCCCTACATGTTTTTCATTGAGAAAGCTGCGTCTTTTTTGATTAAATCACAACTTACTGAATGAAAAATCAGAATGAAAGAAAGAATGCGAAACATATCTCACCAAAAAATATAATCAATCGCACAAGTTGTTTGGAATCTTCTCAAATGATCATTCCTTCAAATTCAATATATTATACCTGTTAGCTGATATTTCAGGCAACCGTTTTCTTCTCCAATAGATAATATTTTAATTGAACGGCCGGAGTCTATGAAGGGCCTATAAACATAGACGATGTCATGATTGAAGATAGAAGAATCAGAGCTGATGGGCCGTAGTCGAAAAGAACGTGAAGTACAAAATATTTCGCCTGCTATTGTGGCAGACATCATCAGTGATATGTGCGTTGACTGTGAGGATGAAGGTTAAACCTCGAAGTCTCAGCAATGATCTCGCAGGACTCGCGAAAATGTTATGCTCCAGGCTTTACTCGAAAAAGTGGTTCCACTTAATTTTTTTTTCATTCTCTTGCAAAAAAGTTTGTTTTGAACATTTTTGATCGGGCCATTTTACCTCAAAATACGCCATTGTGAAGAATTGGTATGAACTCTTCCACTTCAATTTTTCAATCAATGAAAAATGAGAATTAGAAAAACCATGATGATTTAGGTCTTACAGAAAACAAATGAGTTCTCATTGAATTTTTTGTTATTGCTTTTGTAATGAATTATCAATCGAAGAATCATGAATGAGCATACATTATTTCAAAATAATGATATTATTTATACATATAATAATAATATTATTTATCCATATTATTATTTGTTCCGTTTTTTCCAAAGTAAATTGGCGGGACCCAATGTTTTGCATTCTTTTGGTCACTACTATCTCGTTCGTAGCTTTTATGATTGATCAATAATTCAACATATTGCTCGGATTATCAGACATATATTTCAGGCACGTCCATTTGTAAATTATTACATTATTTTTATCCAACCAAAACTTTTCTCAAATATTTTATCGCGAGTAAGGTCTCGCGGTACGAGGCCCGGAGCGGCGCTTCACTTGCTCCAGGCTAAGGATGACTCTGTCTTCAATGCCTTCTATCGTTGGTATCAAGAAATTCAAGAAACCTTTCCTAATTGAGATTCTGTAACAGAGAAGGCTCAGTTATTAAATTTTTCTGTATAACACAACAAATATTCACGTCATAAGAATATTAACTCATCCCTCCCTATTGTTGGTAGAAAAACAACCGTGGAATGGACGATTTGGGATGCAAACTCCTATGGAGATGCATCATTTTTTGGGTCTTTACGTCGGGTTGATATAGCTCCTCCCGAGTCACTACCCCAAACGAGTAGAGTAAGCATATTTGTTGCAGCAACTTTGTTCTTTTCCGACAGTTCCAATCACCAGATCTGTCGGAGTTTGTGCTGATACTTGCCGCGATTATCTGTTTGAAAAATAGAATTACAAAAGCAGTTCATCCCTTACTGAAACAAAAAATTTACTGTTACTGAAAGATACTCTAATAGAAAATTCTTTTGCAGAAAAATTACTCAACAAAATTATTTTTACTACTGGCAGTAAGACAGACAGTAGAAATGATAATGCTTGTAGTCAGATAGGAGACAAAATGAAATATTTTTCTTTTCCTAATATTGGAAAATTATCCTCAAAAATAATTAAAGTTTTTCACAATGAAAAAAATATCAGAATTTCTAAAAAGAACATCAATGTTATTGGAAATATTAAAACACAGTTGAAAGATTCTCAACCTGATTTGAAAAAATTAAATGTTGTTTACAATATATCATATAATAATTGTGATTTTAATTATATTGGAACATTATCAAGCATCGTCAAAAATAGTCATATGGTGTATAAAATCCATTCATTGAGCATTATGAAATAGAAATTTTTCAATGGAAATATCACTTTTGTTATTACAGTGAGCCTGGAACATAACATGACTAATGTCAAATATCTGGAAATACATGACACTATTAAATCAATGCTCCGATTTTGTAAAAAAAAAATTATCAGTAATATATCAACTTCCTGTTCAGAAATATACGTGTGAAATATACACGGGTTGACAAGAGCTCCCGTAGCCATAAGAAAAGCGAACTACGCTCAGGAAACGACTCTACATGGAACCACATTTTTAGCGTCCTGGCATACCCGTCATTTGAAAGAAACCCGGGGTTTTTGATAAATTCTCCTGATGAAAAATAAATCCCCAGATTCAAAACCATAGAAAAGTTTTTCGTGCGTAGATCCAGCTGATATTATAACGACGCCATAATAGAATATGTTCACGTATATGGACACCAAATCATATGTAAATATACAATGTATGGATGCAGAAACAATAGCAATTTTGTTTTATACTGTACACCACTTATATTTGTAACTAAGTTTACTGCAGTTTCGTCCTATACAAACGAAAACAATAATGTATTTTCCAACGAAAAAAATATTGTTTTCTGTTGGTTTCCGTGTTTTTCGCTGTGGTCTTTGGTAATAATCCCCAAACGTTTCAAATGCAACTGCGTCAGTCATTTTCAGTGGTGCGGTCGAAGTAGTTTTCTTGAAGTATCAACTGAAACTCAAGTTTTCATTTGTGCCGTGTCATTTATAGTGGTGATTTTCCGCGAACATTCTATAATGACGGATTCACGCGTTCTTCTTGCACGATATGGGTAACTCAGCTTTGTTTTGGCGCTTTTCAATGCTGTGTGCCAGATCTTTGATAGATATGTTGTATCTTTCTTTCTGTTGAAGTTCTCTTGGTTTTCGTGTATTTCTATGGCTTCTAAATACATTGTTGTTGAATAATGATTCGAAGTTGCTAGCCTCTCGGTATTTCCGAAAAGGATCTTGGGTTACCCGTCGGTTCTGTTTGAAAATACCGAGAGGCTAGCAACGTCGACTCATTATTCAACAAGAATTTATTTAGAAGCCATAGAAATACACAAACATCAAGAGAACTTCAACAGAAATAAAGAGAGAACATATCTACCAAAGATCTGGCACACAACATTGAAAAGGCTCCAAAACGGAGTCAAGTTATTCAAATCACGCGGGAAGTACGCGCGAACCCACCATTACAGAAAGTGCGCAAAAAATCAGCACTTCAGTTTCAGTTAATACGTCAAGAAGAGTAGTTCGACCACGCCACTGAAGATGACTGCCGCAGTTGCATCTGAAACGTTTGGAGATTATAATCAAAGAAGATCACAGTAAAACCCGGAAACTAACTAAAACATTGACGCCAGCCGTGAAAGCCTACATTCCTATATAAGAATACAATATTGTATTCGTTTGAAATTGTTCGTATAGGACGAAACTGCAGTAACGTTAGTTACAAATGCAAGTGCTATAAAAACACACACAAAAACAAATTAAGTTTCATTCTCATTTTCATGAAGATCTCCTAGTACGTGGTACATTCATCAATTCAATGTAATTGAATACGTTAGAAACTTGACATAGTTTTTCCGAAACATTTAATCGTCAGAGAAATATATAGGAGAGTTTTATGAACTTTTTTCTTTCGTAGAGAATTATATCTATAACTATAATTATATTATTTATATTGTGAGCACATTGATCATTATCGTTCTCAGTCAATTCGCAGCAAATTCGTTAACTCAATTCCTAATTTTGCAGGTCCTTGCGTAGCAGGTGTTGTCGGATTGAAAATGCCACGATTCTGTTTATTTGGTGACACAGTAAATACGGCCTCCCGTATGGAATCGAATGGACTTCCATTGAGAATTCACGTTAGTCCTGTTACTAAAGTACTTCTAGACAAACTCGGAACTTTCGAGTTAGAACGTAGAGGAGATGTGGAAATGAAGGTAAATTAATATCTCGTTACTCAGAAACGTTTCTAGGTGATTGAGATTATCATTAGTAGTTGTCTAAGGCCGCTTGAGGACCTCCTTCCACCAACTGACCCAGTCCAAGTGAATAAAGTGAGCACGACAGGTGGATATGATTCGGATGCTTCAAAGGTGACATTGAACATTTCAGACTCTGAACGAGTTATCATGAATTGTACCTGTAAGTGTGATGCAATTGATGGATGCTTCAAGCCTGCAAACAAATTCACGGCCCAAATGTCAGTAGCAGACGCTTCGTGCCTGTAAATACATGGCCCAGAAGCAAGCGAAGGGCACGAAGGGCCCAAGCGAGGACAGCGAATATATGAAATATAATTATTATGATACTATTCTAGAATAAATTTCTATTGGAAATATTGTATTCATGCTTATCAGATATACAAATTATATTCATTTCATCAGCTATGATATTATTGTTGTGGAATGAGTCAAAAAAAGTTTTCTGAATCATATTCATTTATAATTACTTCATTCATTTATTTTTCATGATATAAGAAATACAACTGAAATTCATACATTCAATGAATATTTGAACTTGTATTCCAAATGAATTCTCGAAATGACTGTACTATTTTTATAATTCATTCCACCCGATAGATATTAATATTTTGAAGAAATACACATTCACTCAACCACGCCGTATTCTGTGTGCAACAATCAAAGTAAATATGCACTACGATTTTTCAAGTCCTCCTGAATGGTGCTGTAGGATGGGTCTAAGGTCTAAGGTTTTTTGCTAATCACTGATCATTACATCGCTCATTAATTTTTTTTCACAGGATATATTGTTGTTTGATGAAAAGTTGCCGAAGATACATTTTTGAATAACGTGGTGAGATCGGTCAAATGTTTTTTCAATCACAGTTATTGATCAATACATTCATATATATAAATACAATTTTTTCAACTTACCTACTATTATCAAAGTTATCTATTTGAATAATTCAGTGAGCTTGGTGGGAGGTTTTTTGAATTATACTCATACATACAGAAAATACAACTATTGTAAAATCCACACATTCGAATGATTTGAACTCATATTTCGAGTGGTTACTGAAAATGATTTCAGTACTTTGATAACTGATTCTATGTGCTAGATATGACTAGAAAATTTTTTGGTTGAAGGAGTGTTGAAGAAGTATTTATGTGAGTTACCTTTTTTGAAAATGATTGTTTCCTTCTTTCATTTGGCAGGTTTCCACATTTTTTGTATGAATAGGGAGAAGTAGAAAGTATACACCTTTCTCGACCAAAAATTAATCTCTTCTAAGAATATACCCCTTTCAATTTAAAAAATATTCCTATGACTGGGATTCAATCAAATAAGCGATTGAATGTCATTATGTACTGTCACCAATGACATGAGTAGATTAAACTCATTCGTGACATGTAGTCATGATTTTATGAATGAACGAGTGTCTCTTTTTATAATGTTATCCAGATTTGGTGCTGAAGAGCCGATGAGGCAAGTAAGTGTGAGTGAAATTTTACCTCTTTCATTTAGTATATTGTGTAGCAATTCTGTAAATGATATTCAATTCAGTTCCATGATGAATATTTCGAAAACAAACTGAATAGAGAAAAGAGTATTTCTGTATGATTCAGTGTGCATTTAAAAGTATTTGATTCGAAATTACTTGTCTTTCGTGTAATTCCATGTTTATATGAGGGTAAATATTTTGAGATGGCTTGTCTTCCAGTTTTTGCCTGAAAGTTACTTCTTTGCATGATCTGCACATCTATGTATAGATGTACCTTTTTGAAATTGTTTGTTTCCTTCCTTTCTTTGGAAGAATTCCACATTTTTTTGTATAAAGACGGAGAAGTAGATAGCCAGAAATATAATCTCCACTGAGAATATACGCCATTCATTTTGAAAAAATTGTTACATACAAGATTTGAAATAGCCAAAAAAGAAGAAGAGTGCATCAATTACCTTCGCAAAGGATCGTAATAGTAATCATAACTACAATAATTACACGAATACTATCATATTTTTTTTCTGACCTATTTGAAAGTGTAACGAAATACAGGGTGTTCCATTTAAAAAACACAACTTTGATATGTTACACATTTTTAAGCCACCTTGTTGACTCAAAAATAATTCCTTTCTGTAGGCTCAATCAATATACATATAATGAGATAGGAAAATTCTCGAAAAAATCATTGGTTTGGTTTACAGCGGACCGTGTCGTATGGGTAGCCCCACCCTGGGGCTACCCATACGACAAGTCATCAACTTACTGATGAATTGATAGTGTGTCGTAGAGTCATTTTGCTTTCTTTGCAGGAGGTTGCTCACTTTCACTTTCTGTCAGACATGTTTTATCTTTATCACTTAACTTCGTCTCCAACGAGTCGGTAGCTTATATATAAAAAATGTACAATAAAAAACCTATGTTTTTCATACAGTCAAAGAAGAAAACAAATACAATTATGCATGGGAACATCTGAGAATTGAGAAAAATATATATAACAAAAATATCAATATGTCAATTTATCTCAAAGCCGAATCTCACTACGCCGCCTTAAAATACTATCATCATCAGATTTCATACTTTCCCGGGTAACATCTAATATGTCAGCCGCCTCCGAAGTCCGTCTCTATGTTCCTTCACTGGAAAATCAGTAGGATCAGTAGAATTGGGATTTTCTTCAGGGTCATGGGCATTCAATCGTTCTATGGTGAACTTTTCACTGTTAACAATAAGAGCACGGCGTTGTATCTTAGCAGAGTGATTTTTAGATCTTGCGATGTTGAGATGTTTTCTAACTATTCTCCTGTCTTGTCTGTCTTCGTAGCATAAGTCTTGCACAAAAAATATATTTGTTCTCTTGAGTTTTTGACAGTTTTTCAGAATGTAATTATTTTTCATGCACCAAGTGAATTCAATTTTGATCGCCTCCTTGTTTCCTGTTTTGATGGGGTATAAGTTATTTATTTCTCTCACATTTATGTCGACATCAACGCTGACTAGATCTGAACACTCTGGAATATCCAAGCCATAGATGAGAACATTATTTTTGCGGATATGTCTTTCAAAAATTTTGCATTTGTTTTATACTTCTTTGTGTTTCTGTTCTAAATCGACTAATTTAGTGAGGCATGATCCAATTTTCCCATATAAGTTACTTTTCTTTGTGGATTTCTTCTTTCAGTTCAGTTTTAATCTGTTTACATTCCTTTTCAATAACGCTTACCTAGGAGTTTTTCCAAAAGTTCCGAGTTAGATATGACTTCCAAAACTCTTCCAGCTTCTGCCATTATAATACCTTACATAATTTATGAGATTTTGCTATCAATAATTCAGATTATGAACTCCTGAATTTGTGCAGTTAATCCACTCCCTCGATAATTTGATGATGATATTTAGATACCCTTCGACAAATCTTTGTGATCTGGCAACACCGTTGCGCAGAACGTCCTTTGTCTGTTTATGTAATTCGTTCACGTGCACTGACTTTGTTTGTAATCACTGTTAAGATTCAATAATGGGGTTTTTTATACCCTATTGATAATTGTTATCAACTCATTCACAGTCACTACTTGATAGTATACTTAAAAATAGTGGTTTATTTTCTTTGTTCTAACACGCGCGAGACCGATGCCAATTATTTTCAATGGTAACCCAATATTTCCAATTGGTTTTTGAATTCTGCATTGAATTCTGAATTCAGCCATATAGCACACTTGTTGTTTTCCTTGAATACTGTATTTTGAAGTATGTATTTTTGTTACTGTCTATTTTCCAAATTAATTGGTGAAAATTTTTCGAGTATTACTTTTTTCGATTTATTCGAATAAGTATGAGCGATTCAAAATGAAGTGGAAATCACATTAGTAGTATACGTCACTAAATGTGAATTGTGGCAAAAATATATCGATCAATTTTTATTATTTTTCACAGAGGAACCAACTTGAAGTTGCAGTAGAGACAAGTTTGGTATTGAAACAGTATGTAGATGAACGAAAGTCCTGAATGAATATGTTGAAAATTTTGAAAATTATCTCAAGTATTTCAGTTATATTATATGAATGAAAAACCTTCCAGAAATAGGTTTAGATTCACACAAATCTTCAATCCCCTTTCTCCCATCTCAAACTCTCAATTTTTGCCAACGAGAAAATGAAGTTTGGTATATAGGACCAAATTCGGAAATCATAGCCAAGTATAATTATATCAGTACAAATCAAAGTAGAACATCGGGAATCAACTTTCAGAAATCCATTGCTCTTCACCAAAGCTATCATGCGTATGTAATAGAAAAAATATCCGCACTCCCTAATCACAATAGACGACATTCTCATTACTACCGGGATCACTTCCGTATTTAAGAATCCATAGGAAAATCAAGACTTTAACCGTTCGTAAAAATGACAATCATGTTCAAAAGTTGAACCATGTATTCCAATGAGTTTATTCGGGGACGTTTAATGTGCATCAGACATTGATGAATAAACTCATCTTAATTTTCTGAATTAATATCTAACCTCAAATTACGAGTATTTTCTATTGTAAACACATTTACGTCAATACGTTTACATAAATTAGAAAAAATTTCATACAATTTGAAATTGATCGAATAATAAAAATAATTTTGATTTTTATTCGAATTTTTTCAGGGAAAAGGGAAGATGACAACATATTGGTTAATCAGAGAACGGATAAGCCAAGTAGAAAAGAAAATAGCGCCAGAATTGCAGAACACTACTGTACATGCTGTCAGTACTCCTCCCAGCAAAATGCGGGTTGATATGGCTAGTAATGGTAAAGTTTTAAATCTACAAAATATGGCGCACAACCCTGATGAAGCTGGGATTCCTTTACTGTCTGTTTCATCTCTACTGGAATCTGATTCTCAAGCTTGAAACGTTTGAGAAAATTATTATAGGAATGTAAATTATCTTGAATAAAATGAAGTGTAAACCGAAAAGAGTTTTTGTTGCTTGCTACGAACGTCTATCAATAAGGATTTGATATACTTTTTGAAATGAGTCTTCAATTCTCTCATTTTTACTGATATCATTCAAAATAATTGTGAGATAACATTAACTTTTTTCGGTCCCAAGTTTATGTACCTGATTTGATAAATCAAATGAACGAATGGCAGCTGATGGTCGTTGAAAATGAACAAAATATCCCTACCATAAATGTAGATAAGAAAGGAGAATAATTCTCACTCTTTTATATAATGACATGACATGTTTTCAAATTCAATATTTCATGTTTCATAAAATCAAATTCATTTCAGATTTACATTGAAAATATTCACGAAAAATGAAGAGCATGAATATACATCGAAAACGTATATTCATGAAGTTATTTCTCCATTGAATATTCAAAACAATCTGATTCAGGAACATTGGGAAAGCATCAGTGTATATTCAATTTGAAAATCACTCCTTGAGTTGTTATTTGATTGAAATTATTGCTATCAAATTTTGAAGCATAAATATTGTTTAGTATTGTTCAGAGTAAATTTATTTAATACTGTCTATCAAATTTATTTCTGCACTGAGAGCGATACAAATTATATCAAATTTGTCAACACTTTCAAATGTTTCATTAATACTAAATTTCAAATAAAAAAGAGATGTTTCAGCATTTTGATTTACGATATTGTATTTGAGTTGATGAATTTGAGTCGAAGAATAATCAACAAAAATGTCGGAATATATTTTTTCACAAAAATGTGAGAAAAAATTACATGTTTTGGTTTTATTTTAATAGCTAAGAGGTTATGTGCTTTGATAAATAATCATGGGAGTATAGAATATCCAATACTTATATGATGATCTCTGACCAACAATTCAGCTGTGAGAATGCCACCGCGAAAAGGTGTGTCAAAACAGAAAACTCCCAAAATGGGAAATTACATACATAAATATATGTAGATGACAGTTTTTTTCTGGTACAGAGATCACTTTCATTCAATATTCTAAGTTATCATGACTATCATTACAATGTTTTTGTTTAACGGTTCGAACACATAATTTTTTTCCGAAATGAGATTAACCACATTTCTGTACGGTGGGTTATAGATAAAACTTCCGGGACATCGACATTCAATTACTGTGTTAACCAATAACTATATCATCTAATAATGTTATTTGCTCTAATTTTTATGCACGTACGAGAAAATTCGAAAGATATAAAAAAGTATGTTTGAGTTACAAAGCGACAAAGGAGTATTTACCGTTGAATTCATTTTCAGTTAGAAAAGTTACGAACGCAGTTTATAAGAACCATTGACCTACAAAATTTTCATTATTGGACTGACTATAATCCTAATTTTTTCTGAAAGGATTTCATCCCCATACTTTTCTGTCAGCAAAATGGCCCTCTCATGTTGTTTCTACACGAGTCTAGTCAGATATAAAAAAGAAAGAGTTGGTTAAGGATTGGTAAATCAAGTTTGGTATTTCGAACTGTAGAACTTCATCATTTTCCTCTATATTTCAAATTTTTGTATACATAACAATAATGTATAAGCAGTTCGTTAATGAGAAATGAAAGACGCAATCGAATGATGCGAAAATACGATTACTACTTCTTTAAAAACGTCTGAATAAAATAATCACTTTCATAAACCTTAAAATAAGCTTTCAAATATTTCAAAGTTATCCAAGAAAATCCTGCAGGGGTAACTTTCTTTTACTTTATTCTGAAAAAAGTTCCCTCAAAATTGTTGCTGAAAAACTTCCAGTACATGATTAGCAGTCAACACCTACTGCCTTGACTAGATATAATATCTTTATTATTAGAAAAAAATTGTTTTTATAAATAATGTTATAAAATTATATACTGACGTAGAACATAATTGATAGTGAATATTATATTTACAGGTAAATTTGCATTTTAAATAAAGATGAATATTGCCAAAATGAATACAGTATTTTCAGTTCATTTTTTTTTCATTCTTATTTTCTATTACATATTTTAGTTCTGAAAGTCTTGTTTTCCTGTGATAGACTCAAGTTTTTCTCATATATCAAAAGATTTTACAATTTAATGAAAACGTCATATGGCAATAAGTTCCCATAGTTTAAAATTCCAGAATGGGTAGAATTCAGTACATTTTACATTTCTTTCACAAATACAATATTTGAATATAT
>WOGR01002601.1:0-17164 GCA_015342045.1 Leptinotarsa lineolata | reverse complement strand
TTCTCGCTCTCCTCCCTAGTGACTTCTTAGCAGCCGTATCCTATCAAGCTATCGTATCCTATCAAGGCAGTGCTGTTTGGTGGTCAGCAGCACGCCTTGACTCAAAGTGTGATGGATACGTCGTACTGTTTACATTCTTCGGATAGGTCGCAGTTTGGCGGCTACTCGCCGCACTGCGAGCGTGAAAGACCAGTTGGCCACCCTGTAATATATCACACATTGGATAAAAGACGCGTGTTGTCTCGCCGACGTGATTTCAGCCTCCATCTTGTGTCCACGCCGTTCAATCTTCCGAAGCGAAAGGCCAGGATTGTGTCCTTCCGATTCGGTAAGCGATTTGACAACGCTGTACACGGCGGTGTAGATTTGCCAGATGTCAGCCTCTTCTGTTAGAACACTATGAACCTCCCCATCCAAGAAGCCAGTTCTTGTGGCTTCAGAGGCCTAATCCTGTGGAGCGCTCTGCGTGTTCTGATTGTCTCCATTGGAGGCATAATGCGAGTCTCCTCTCCAGCCGTGCCAACGGGCGGAAGAACTGTCACTTCTACCACTTCGTTAGCAGCCTGAAAATGAGCTATATAACCCTGCCGCCGAAGATAGGATACGTTATCTCTAAGATTTTGGGCGAAAAATGAGGCATGGTCCGCGCGGGCTCACTCTCGTAGCAATGCATAAGGCTAACTCTTAGCTCATGCGTCCACTCAAAGCATCCGTTGTCATTACCAGGGTTGCCATCGGTAGGTAAATAAAATCGTTATGGGCCCCACCCCCTCCGAGCGGGTCGATTGTGGGGGCCGTTTCCTCGATTCTTACGAACCAGGGCTAACCAACCGGGTGGTTAGCCCTGTAGACCCATGGACGGCAGCGGAAGAAGAATAGTATTCTCCTTCCCGGGTGCGCCTGGGTTTCCGGCCCGGTTTTGCACCAGTTGCTCGGGTAAGTGGTGGCACAACTCACCAAAGGCCTCAGGTGTTAGTGGCCATCACTGCTTAAGGAGAGACGTATTATTATTATTATATTTTTTTCCACCGGAGTGTGTGCTGGTCAGGCCCTATCCCCCGAAGCCCCGATACATTCAGGAGGGCGCGCCAGCATTATCAACCAACGACCACTCCCCACACCGTGGGGTGAGTGATCATTGGGTCCGATAATCATGTACCCTGAGCAAACGCAATGAGCCAAGAATGACAGCCTCCTACATCTGTCTGGCTAAGATTTCTGCCTTAGTGCGGAAAAACCGGTATGACTTTGAGAGTAGAGGGGGCATCATTACACCAAGGACTCCAATATTCAAAACAACCATCTTGACAGAGTGGTCTGGATATAGTCTGCGGAGTTCAAATAGAAAATCTCGATATTTAATCCATTTTTCTTCCTCTTTTCGGACGATATTGTCTCGCCAGGAGCTGAAAACTCCACGACAAATATCGTCTTGCTCTGATGGTCGAGAAGGACTACATCAGGCTTATTAGCCTGATGTAGTCTGAGGGTAGGTAACGACACTTCTCGTTTCCTACAACGGATTCAATATTCCAGGGGCGTAGGGCAACACCGGTGTCTCGTCAATACCGTAAGAGTGCCGTAAGTGGTAATAAAGCACTCTTAGGGCCGCATTATGTCGATGGATACAGGCCGAGACCGAAAATGCTGAACATGCTGACAGCGAGTGCATTAGGGTCTCGGGCGCCTCGCGGCAGGCCCTGCACCTTGTGTCAGGAACCTCTATACCAATCACGCGACTACGGTAGACCAAGGTGTTGAAGACACCATTCTGGCATGCCATGATGAACCTTTCAGTTTCCGATTTCAGCCCACTTTATAGCTGAATACACTCCTAAAAAGAAATCAATGAAATCTCTAAATCTGTGTTCATTGTTGAAATTTACCAAACCGTGCATCGTTGATGACCTTATTTTTCTAACGATTTGTTACCGCAGAATTTTGCTTCAAGCATGAAAACAATTGTAGGCGGCGATGTACCGACTTATTCCCAACAATTGATAATAAAATATGCTATGTCCTAATGAGTCACGTTATCATTTGAATACAACATACATTTCTCAATCTTTGTTACTCCACTATTTTGTTTTGCATAAGTTAATTTTCTCTTCATCGTGAGAAATAGGATGAGAATTCCAAAGAGGTGAAATATCTATTTAATTTATGAAATTTGCTCCATGGTTCAATTGATTCTCGTTAAGTTATAGATTTTGGGGTTTTTGTTTTTTTCATCTTCGCTTGTTAACCGTAATTCAATGCTTCACTGAAATTCAGAAATGTTCACACGTAATTGATACTTACTCTCGCAGAGTTGATTTGGATATAAAAAACAAATTTACTTTTATATCCTTCCTTTGAAAAAGTTTGAGACCCAGTTTCATCAGACTAGAACAAATCTTTTTCTGACAGTTTATTGAACAGTTGAATAGGTAGATATATTCCCCCTAGACTGTCAGAAAGCTAATGTTGACAGGCTGTATGAATCAAGATGTGCTAGAAAAATACTATATTAAGATACCGTGTGGTCTGGAACTTCATTCATAATATGACGTAATGTAGAAGTTCGAATATCTTTTATCTGAAAGATTCGAAATCCTTGAGGGGAAAAATTACCAACCCGAAATCAAGAAAAATGACGCTAATAATTTTTCCCACTTAAGTTTTGACAGGAACAAGAGATCAAGTTCGGACATAATTCACGTGAAAGTACACACATTTTCCGTACTTTCCGATAAAAAAATCATTGCATCAATTGCCGAGAGGGTACCACCATCCTTTTTTGTTAATGGAGAGAAAGGTCTTGCAATACTTTTTCAGTTTTGGAGATCGGATAAGCCGTTTCTCAGTAATTAGCAGTGTCATATTCGTTTCGAGAGTGTATTGAAAACTCATCCCAGTTCTTTCCAAAAATGTTCAAAAGGTTCACCAATCTCATTTTCTGTCAATGATGAAGTCAGTGAATAAATTCATTTCCTACATAAGAGGCGTCTTATCAGGTGATCACATATCTTCTGCCCGTCTGTTAAAAGTATTTTGTCTGGATTCTTTATAGCATTGATTGTGGAGTGAAACTCGAAACAAGGGACACACTTATATGTTCATACATTCTGTCCCAGGAAAACGATGAATGAGCTTTCCCATATGTACATGGCAACAAAAATTTACAACTTCTTGCCGGAGATTCAATTAGTTGAATTTATTCAAAAAGATAATGAAATAATTCCTTCACATCACAGATCGAATCATAATCCACAGTATATTTGAAATTCAATACCTGTATTATTATCAAGCTGTGCGTATTTAGATTTTTGTATAGATATATGGAATTGGCGTATTTACATGAATATGGTTGTATTCTTCCGATATGCACAAATATACATTGAACAGTGGTTGGTGGCGATAGTTCCTGTGTAGTGGTACTTCATTTTCTTGCTTTTTTATATTATATATTCCAAATTCATGCTATATTCTGTTACGAGAAAGCTATAGATCCCCTTTTGTGATTATCTTGATTATTTTTGATTTCTTTATATATGATTTGCATAGATGTATACGAAAATATACATTATCATTACTTATAAAATCAGTTATCACAAAACATCTATTTCTTTTTATGTGAGTTCCATCTGGTATCGATAATATGCAAACAATGAAAATAAAACTGATATGATGAAGATACATGATGAAAAAATACAAGAAAGGGAAAATGAAAAAAAATATTTTAAATCAAACCACTTCACGTAGGTTCGATCGTTATTTCTAACAATCGTGTTTGGGTAATAACTGAAACAGTTATCAGTGAAAAAAATACAGAAATAAAGGTTTAGTGTATGAACCTTCTCAATAATTCATTTGATGACAACTTGAGAGTTCAGGCTGGAAGAAAAAAAAAGATTCATGAATTATGAATGATTAAATTTGGATTTCGTGTATTTGGTTCTCAGAAAAGTGGTTAATCCTTTGCATATGATATTAAAACTCTTATGAGACTTCCAAAAATAGCCACTGTATATAAAACGCCAATAACTAATGTTGACTCATAAAGCCCAAAATAAAAAACTTCCCAATAGAGCATGTTACTCACTTATTCAAGCGTTGATCCCAGATTGTTTTTACCAAATAAAGCAGGTCGTAGTAAAACACATATATCCATCATATGACTCATGATCCACTTACAGGTAGGAAGTTGAGACCCAGTTCACATGGCACATTTATAAAATCAGAATATTCTGCAGTTGATATGAGTTTAATTTCATAAATGAAAAAATAAACCATCGAACTTCTTGTTTCCAGCTGAGAATGGATTTCTCTCCACCAATTCGACCAAATCATAGAAAACTTAATCAAGGAGAGAATTGAAGATAGACACTTTATTTGTACATAAGGAAATCAAGTTTCCTTCAATGCCTGTTGAAAAAGTTCATTAGAAGGTTGAAATATTTTGTAACTTCCCAACGACGCTGCCTATTGAACAGTACTTGAAAATTTGACCGGAATCATTTTTGCTGAATTACAAAACACTACACTGAAAATGCTTCACAACGTTCAAAGTCACTTCGAACAAAATGTCTATTAATGTAAAGCGGAAATACCATTTCGAATATTCGACAAAAGTTGGTAAGAAAACTCTTGAAAAGGTTTTTATACATATTCCCCCCCTCTGTTATGTGTACAAGCTGCACTCATCTTGTACACAAAAAATACTTGCTTTTATTCTGGTTGAAAGTGGACAAAACTAATATCATCATCATTAACTAATATCATCATTTTTTTATTTTCATCCGATCGAATTTAAAAAGTAGATAAAGTTGAAGAGGAAAATTATGTCTTCAAATATAACTTGTCCCCTAATCTGATTCAAAATGAGTTCGAGCGATTTTTTAGTCAATTTTTGGAATGGTCTCGTTTCGTTTTAATATATCCATTTCATATACAAACAAGTAGACCAGTGAATACAAAAATGAAATTACTTTCCATCAATCGCTATACGAAAAAAACATATCTATTCCTAATGGAACGGATAATATGATTTTACCTTTTTTGGAAAAGAAAACTTTTGACTTTTGATTTCTCCATGTTCATACAAAAAATGTAGATATTGTACAAAGAAAGGAAGGAGACAATCAATTTAAAGAAGTCAGATCATGCAAAGTAGTAACTTTCAGACACAAACTGAAGGAGAAGACCCTCTCGAAATATCTATTTTCACATAAACATTGGAGAAAACCGATGCCAGGGTTTTCGTGACATTAAATTGAACCTGGTTACTTCCATCCCAATTCAAAGGCTCATTAACATATGCAATCTTTTGCTGCCGGTGAAGATGTGCATCCGCAGCCGATGTCCTGAAATCCAAATGGAATGTGTACTATCCTCAGCATAGCAATATATGGGACTCTTGATTTTGTCCAATAAGTCCAATAAAAAGGGGATTGGAGACAATATGGATCCCTGAGAAACACCAGCGTTGATGGTAAAATGGTTCGAGTGATATCCACTTGCAGGAAACGTTCTTTCTGGAAGCTGGAAATCCATACGCAAAAATGATCCGACAAGCCATAGCATCGAAGTTTGGCCAGGAAACCCTCATGCCACACACGGTCAATGGCTTCAGAAATATCAAGCGCAACAGCTCTTGACTCTCTATGTTTTTCGATTGCGTTATTTCAAATATGGGTGACATCCGATAGAAGGTCGCCTGTTGATCTTTGTTTCCGAAAGCCATATTGATGATCGCTTAAGATGTTAAAGCCTTCCAAATATTTAAGGATATGGTGGGTTACGGTTTTCTCCATGATTTTTGATATCACTAATAGGAAAGCGACTGGTCTATAATTATTATGATTTTTCTTGCCATTTTTGGAAATGGGCTTAACGCAAGCAATTTTCCAATAAGAAGGAAAATCCCGTTTCTTGCAAGACAAGTTGAAAAGTCTGCAAAATACTAGACGTAGAAAAGTGATTTTCGGCATTGTACATTCTAGTGTGGGAATAGTGGGTAGTGCCTTTTCCAGAAAATCAACTGTGGAGTAGGATGCAAATTGTTCAACTAGTAGATTTGCCTTATCTGTGGCTGCTGATGCAATTGAATCATCCGCTTGTGTTAGTGATAGAATTGTGGATTCTGTAAAGTTTTCATTAACAGCTTTAGCTACCGACCAGAAGGATTTAGACCCATTGGGAATGGCAGTTTATCCCTAATTCTTGTGAAGTTCTTTGCTTTCGTTCATTCTAAGTTTGCAGCTGTTGCGAGCATTAACAAAACTAGTTCCGTTTTCGGCACTGGGATTTTTACGCCAATATCGGTTGACGACATTTTTGGAGGCGACAGCTTGCTCGCAATTTTTGTTGGACCAAGGTTTGCCGTTAGAAGTTCGTCTCATTGAAAAAGGAATATAAGCATCCATGTATGATAGAGTAACTTCGGTGACTTCAGAAGTTGATGCATCATTAGGGCTAAAACAACATCTAGCCAGGGAAGATTTCGGAAATGGTCTGTCAATTATATCTGAATCAATTCCATAACTTATGTTTGGAATACACAATGAATGAAAAAAAGGGTTTTTTGTTTCATTCAGTGTTCATATAAGAGTACTTGTTTCGAAAGTATTTTTCTGTCTTGTAATTCAATGTTTATATGGGAGTAGCTATTTCGAAAGGGCTTTTTTACCAGTTTGTGTCTGAAAGTTACTTTCTTGCATGATCTACACATCTTTCTTTGGAAGAATCCCCAACTTTTTTATATAAAAATGGAGAAGTGAAAATCCAAAACCTTTTTTTTGCAAAAATTGATGTTTTCTAAAAATATACCCACCTCTTTCAATGCTTTCACCATTACATGATATGGGTTGCACAGTATTTTCCGTTGAGATTTGATTCCAGCTGTAAAATTATTATGATTATGGAGCAAGTTGAGATAACCCAAAAAACCTTCTCTTTCAAAATAATCGCATTTTTACGAAATTTTGTTGAGTAAATCAAGTAGTTGCAATGAGTTTTTTCGAGCCTTGTTTATTATCGTAATTTTCCAAACGATTTAGAAAATTGTACTTATTACCTACGTGACATTTCTATATTATTCCTCACACTTCTGTGATTGACACATCTATTTATAATAATAAATCTCTTGAGATTTCAATTAAGGTTCAACAAAATACGAATACATTAGATGATTTCTCAATCCGAACCAAGATTACAAAACCGTCAGTGATTATTAAGAAGAGATGAACATTTCAATTGTATGCATCCTGTTAGCATCGCCATCTGCATAAGAATGATTTATCGACTACCGGTTCTGAATTTTATAAAACGCTTCTGTAGCTGAAAGAACATTTGAAACTTGTTTCACAGGCTGTTGATGAAATGTACGTTATCTTTTTCAATGACCGGTGAGAATGGTCTGTCAGTTGTTGGAAGTAATTTAAATTAATATAGTCCTGAAGATATATCCTCCGTATCCTTTGATTGAAATAAATGGTGCGGCAATCTGTTTTCCAGAGCATATAAATGAAAGTTTGCTTATTTACTATTTTTTTTGTTTGGTTTGAGACATCGAATGCGGGGTCAAATTTTATTGTGTATTTCAATTTTTTTTAGGAATCGAATCCCAAAATAATCTGGACGTTTTCAAATTCTATGAGACAACTTCCAATATTTTTAGGTACCTAATTTCATCGTATTTGAGGGCAGTGTTCCAGTATATGCTTCACTGTTAGCCTTCCTTCACATCCACGCTTTTTTGGCCACTGAACATGAACATGTTTTCATTTAATGCAAGATTATCACATATTTGTTCGCGCACCATCAAACTAACCCACTTGAACCATTTCATTTGATATCTATATCATGGAAGTGCATAGATAAACATAATATATTATATCAGGGATTAAGTCATTTTAGCGAGATGAATGAAAGCACATTTTGTCTAATTTCCAATAGGTATTTTTATTCTTACGAGCAGTTTTGTGCTCTAACCCATCATCGAGTATAAACTAACTGAACACCGGGTTATGAGGTAGGCTGGAAAGCAAGGTATTTATAACTCATTCGAATGTTTCGTCCAGTTTTTTGAAATTTTCAGTATTTCATTCATTTTTGTTTCATTTATCCGGTCATAGATTGCAAATTCTTCCATTTTAAAACTAGTTTTTCCTTTTAGTTGAATAAATAACTTTTGGAACTCTTTTTAGGCAATGAAATAATGCGTGAAATATTCACAAACCTTCATTTCATCAGAAATGACAGCTACTTTAGTCAAAGAGAGGTTTTCTGAAAGACATATGTCGTAATCTGAACATTTCAATCGAGCATTTCCAGAGATAGATTTCGATTTCAGACTAGTGGATTTTTAGTAGGAACATCTACAGCTTTTACATTTTCCACCATCTTGTACCACTGATATCCACAATAATAAGCGTTAGGTATGTGGTAAACCCCTTTGGAATATTTCATATCATATCATTCATAGATTCCAAAAGTGAACGTTTCCATACCTTTGTGGGGAAATCCAAATCGTTTTTCCCTCCCATAGAAAAACAAGCTTCATTTAAAAATCTTCTTGAATCAACCGAGTGAACGGATTTGAGTGAGATCTGTTGGTATTTTTTAATATATTATGGGTACTAGGTACGTGAAGTGTCTCTGTGATAATGTTTTTTCAACTTATGGTATAGCAGTTGTTATCGCTTCATTTATCGTATTGTATACATGATCTATCAGCTCAAATTCAGTTTTATTTTTATAAAAATGCAATATTATACTTCAAAAGTATATTTGCCTTGCATCTAGCGCTTTGATCCCTTTATATAAAAGATCTAAATGATAGGTGAAATTTTCATTTTGGGTTATTTTCAAGATCCACTTTTGGGTGACTTCTAGGTTTTGAGGAAGTTCTTGGTTACTCCACCCCATGCTAAAATGCCATAACTCATATGTGGTCTAACAATTCTAGCATTTTCAATTGCTTTTGATCAAACACCTGTCTCATTTTGGTCTTATTTTTTTTTCAATATGTTCAATGTGGTGATTCCATTGTAATTTGCCATCTATGAATATGTCAATATATTCTATTTTGTCTTTGGATCTTATTTTTATATTCATGTCACCAGTATTGATTTTTAAAGCTTCGTATATTGGCAGATTTTTGGAATATTGTGCGAAAGGTATAAAAAAAGTCTTACCTGAATTTATCGTGAGAGTTTTACTGGAAAACCATTCTATAATATTATGACGATGGTTTCCAATTCAACCCATGTGTACAAATGATAAATAACTACCGTGTCATCAGCAAAACTCACTATTTTACCAGATACATCAAGATTGGAAAGATCATTAAGGTGTATATTGAAAAGCAGTGGACCAGGGAATGTCGCTTGGGGCACCCCATATTCCATTGTTTTGATTGATCTCATTGACTCTCCAACCATGACTTCATATTGTCTATTTTTCAGATAGTTCTTAGAATGAAATAAAGTTCACAATGATGCTTGTATTTGAATTAACTCATTCTTCACTACTTCCAGATCATAACTTTGAATTTAGCATTCAGTTTATTAAATCGATTTGAAATCATAATCCAAGTATCATTTCATCGTTGACAATACTTCTTCAGTTTTCATTGTGATGGAGAGTCTATTTGAATAACACAAATGTAGTATTGAATGAATTCATATTATTTGGCGTTTATTCAATTCCGTTAGGATTAAACCACTAACATTATATCAGAACGAGAAAGAAACAAGAATAATATATCCACGCTTCTATTCATCGGTTTATGGTGAATTACTTAAATATTCATAATCAACTTGCTTGTGAATATAAATTACTCCCGGTGTGCAAAAACAAAAAATTGAGACCGCCACTAAACTAATTAACGTTCATAATTATGAGCCAATATGGGAAGTTAATAAACCCGATTCAAACGGAAGTTATGATGCAAAAACTCTTATCGAGATCATGCCCGCTGATGTATGAGAAAATTTTAGTAGGGGAGATAAGCGCGATTTCATGCATTATGTAGTTATACCGTTTCCAATCGAAACTACAAACGTTTTATATATCGAAGTCGTAGAAAAAGTTTTTGTTCTGATCTAAGTGATATGTCGTCTACTTTTTCTTCACGATGGTTGTATTTATGTCTCGATCAAAGTAATGCGGGATACTTTTTTGGTTTTCTTTCATTATTTACAATATAAATTCTGATCTCAACCACGTTCGAAAAGTAAAACATTACAAGAAAATGGCATACTTGAAATTAATTTCATAACAGTGAAATAAAATACGAATGTTTATGTTCAGATCACTGCAATTCAGTTTTTAGTTTACTATTGAGTTTTGGTAGTGATACTACAGCATGATACATGAAGGATCGTTCATACAAATAATAATAATAATAATCTTTATTTTCCATTTGACATATATAATACATGTATAGGAATCGTCAATTTCACTTATATAATCATATGGTTACGCACAATAGGTGTACATATATGTATATATAAATTAATACATATAGATGATTATAAAAATAATGATATATAAAAACATATCAGATACAAAATTAGCAAAAAGTATCAAACAATCGTAAAAATACATTTACAAACGTCATACATTAAAGAAGAAAAATTTCGGCCAGATTATAAAAACATCCTTGAGTTAAAAAATTTTTCAACTCTCTACTGAATTCATTGCAGGTGCGTGCCTCCTTTATATAGATTGGCAGCTTATCAAAAATTATTTTTCTCATCACTGATGGTGAGTCTGACGAAATTTTGTAATTGCAGTACGGAATATGAAAATTTTATTTTTGCCTCGTATTCACATTATGGATATTTGAGTTCAGCAAGAACTTATCTTCATTCTTGAAAATATATAGAGACAATTCAAAAATATAAAGACTCATAACCCTAAAACTGCCTGAATAAACTCATACAAGAAAAAGTGCTGTTAACTCCAGCTACTATTCGCAAAATCCGTTTCTGTACTATGAATACTTCAGATGCCAATGTAGAGTTACCCCACATGTATATGCCATATCTCAGCCTGGATGCAACCTGGTAGAGATATAACGAAAGTAGTTGGTGTTCCGTCAAGAAATTCCTTATATTTCTGAATAGGTAACACAAGGAATATACTTCACTAATTAGGAGTTCACAGTGTTTTTTCCATGTCAGGAATGAATCCATAGTGACACCTAAAAATTTAGTTTTTTCTATTTTTTCGAGTATTAGGTTGCCTATATTGATTCGGATATCAGGGCATTATTTTGGCGATTGTGAAATCTTATAAATTGAGTTTTATCGGAGTTGAGGAATAAAAAATTCATTCCACACCAATTGGTTATTTTCTGTAGCACATTGTTACATTTGTCAGCTAAAACTTCTTCTCGCCGGACACGATCAGTGAAGTATCGTCCACATACATCGTCACAAAAGTATTTCTCATGACTGTGTCCATTTCATTTATGTACAGCAAAAACAGTACCGGACCTAATACTGATCCTTGTGGCACACCTATGGAAATCTCCGCATAATTGGAGTGATGTCTAAGAGTTGTATTTTCATTATGATAAGTTGTACTCACATACTGTTGTCTGCTTTCTAAACGTGATTGAATCCAATCATATGCTACCCCTCTCATACCACACGAATACAATTTCGATTATAGATTTATTTGGTTGATACAATCGAAGGCCCTGTTTAGTTAGCCTAAAAAACCTACAGGACATTCTCCTACTTCTATGTAATAGACAAAACGCTCAAAAAAATTAATCACTACTGTGTTCGTAGATTTATCTAACCGAAAACCATTTTGCTGGTCAGTAAGAATTTTATGTTCACTTGAAAACCTCATGAGCCTATCCAGGTAATAATATTCGAATAATTTTGAAAAACTAGAAGTTATTGTTACTGGTCTATAATTTTCCAGTTTTTGTCGGTCGTGTTTTTTATTTATTGGAACTACCTTCCCAATTTTCAATTCTTTCGGAAATGACCCTGTTACAAATGGTAGATTGATCAAGTACGTTAAAGTCTGTATCATACTGGTAAGACATTTTTAATGAGGAAACAAGGAAACCTCATAGTGCTGTAATGATTGGGAATGTCAAAATCATTATCGAATTTGAAGTTTCTTGGATATATCTGATATCTGAGAAGAAGTTTTTTCAGCAAGTCAGTGGGTGGTTATTTTTGTATCAGTCTGTGAATGAAACAAGCAAAATGCAAGTCTCTTCTGTTTTGCATTTCCAACCAATTCAATTGATTGATTGAAGGAGTCACATGCTCTCTGTATTTCAGGTTGAATATCAGTATGATGCAGGCCTTTTGTACTTCCTGAATTCCTGCAGAAGTTGTAGAATCGAAACACTGGCAAAATTTAGTTGTGAGAATTATCCATGAATTTCTTTGATGGATTCTTCGAACTCAAATGTTTCACATTCCTCAGCTATCAGAATATGTTCTCTCATGAAAAACATCCTCCATAAATTAATTTACGAAAAATATCGATGAAACTGTGCTTAAATTAGGAGCCATCTTCAATTGAACTGCTCGTGTCACCATACACGTGAATCGTTTCCCGTCACTTTTTTTGACTGGAATTGAAGAAGAAAACAGAACTATCTTGATGCGAGATCAGAATCTGCTGGAAAACGTTCAGCGCCGTGCTATACCCATGACCTCCAATGGAAACCAACCCTCATAACCCGAAAGACTGCATGTGGCCTAGACTCTTTGAAGATCTCATCTTCTACTTCCGCATACTCAAATGCAATGATGCTGACCTAGGTCAAATTTTCATTCGAAACTTTGACAACAGATTACACGATTATGGTTTGAAACTGAAAAAGCAAAAATTACATGGAATGGCCATGACCAAGAAGTCGTCAGTGCTACATTTATCAATGCTCTAAAGAACAGAATCGATAATATTGTTATTGATTTGAATGTATTGATTACAGTAACTTGTATTTTGCTAGGCTTGCTAGGCTCATTCTTTCACCAGTGTCCATATTGATTTGTTTTTCCTTGAGCTTTCATAACACTCTATCCTCAGCCTTAAACTATGTTTAATAATAATGATAATGCGGTCTAGATTCTTATTGATATTTTCTGTATTGGAGAGATTGAACTATCTATTAAATGAACTCTCAACTTCATTTACATGTCATGAAGAAGGAATTAACTTCCTTTTAATCGGAGAATTTCAATTTTGAAGGAGGTGTCATGCTGTGGAAAGTTGAAAGTGTGGAAAACGCCTATTTTCAAGTCTTCACGGTTCATTCTTTCCAATCATCGTTAATGTATGAAACTCTGGGTCTTCTCATGAGATTTTCAATAGTCATCTTTCCGAAACATTCCATGATGATCAGTGATATGGTGAACCCAACGGCCAGCAATTCACCGTTTTCTGAAAAGTTAGTTCATCAGCTGAAAAGTATTCGACATTGCGTTCCAGTAGGTTCATGATTGCTCTTACTTTCTCCTATATAACGTTGATGTATAGGATTTCAACGTCAAAACTGACAGTTATTCTTATTGTGATACTCGTACTTGAATTTTCGTCAGCATGTTGACAAAATATTTCGATTCTTCATGAACGAGAATAATTGAAGAAAAATATTTTACTGATTGAACTTCTCGAATTGAAGAGAAACATCCAATTTTCCATTTATTCGAAAATACTGTTTCGTCTTCGACCAATACGTAATAATGACCAGATTCAACGCCAGAATCACAGTGAACAACGACTGCATGAAGATTATAATAGTGGTCTGCTAGATTGAAGTGTTCATCTATTTCGAACCTTCGTAAGAGTTTGGTACTTCCATCAAAGGTTGAGTCATGTTTGAATAACATCAGTGTTATTATAAGGTTGACTGGTGTCTCAGCTATACTTGTCTTACAACAGTTAGTTAGTTTGGCACATATTTGGCAATACAGCTGATCATCACCCGTTAAAAGTTCTTTTTTCAGATGATTCAACGATAAGCTTTGCACGGACTGGTTATCAGTTGTATTATATACGTTAGTTATTATATACGTTATATACGTTTTTGCTACCTTTCGAACATGTACTAAAAAGTAAACAAGTGAGTATTTTTTCTGCAAAAGATCTACAAAAACAAGACGAGATAGACTGTACGAAGTCATTCAATCCAGAGCGGTCAGGAGTATTGATTCTGCTATTTTCCTATTGATGAAGAGTATCCAACAAGAACACCAAAAATTCGGAGCAATCCTCTTGTTGTCCTAACGAGTATCTAGGGGACTTCAAAGACTCTAGAAAATCGGTTGGTGAAGAAGATGGTACATTCTTACGAAACTGCAGCTGCAAGAACAGGTGTTCAAGTTTGGTGAATAAATAGAAAACATTCTCGTTCTCGTTCATCGTTAAAATTCCTTTCTTGATATTCTTTGTCATGAACAACACTTGTAAAATGCTTTTCATGTAGCAAGTTTTTCCTAAATCATCCAATCCAGTTTTCTTCGCAAGATTTTCAGGACAACTGTCTACTGAAATTTAGTAGTTGTCAGACTTTGAATATTATTGGAAACCGACTAGAGGTATTGTTATAATTTTGTTCTCCTGTTTTTAGTGAAATCTTTCTCACTTCATAATATATTCCAGACAAAGAAAATAATAAAAATTATGAGAAAAGTACTAAATGAAAAGAATACGTTGTAATTCTTAAATTAGAAGCTTTTAACAACTAGCTGAACAACTGAACGTCAAATTGATTTTGAATTTACAAGTTTTTCGTTATATCTACTCTTCCCTACCAAGGATTTGAACATTCATATCTTCCGATAAACCGTGACTTAAAGAAAAACCATCTCAGCTAGAACATTAAAATTCTTCTACTCTGACAAAAGTGAACGTTGGTCACATATATCACATGAAGTATGTGCCGTAGAAGTGAAAACAATGTAGAGATGTTATCTCCTCAAGACAGTCAACAGATATTTCTCAACCTTCCATTTATTATTTTGTGCTACTCATTTTCTATCGTCCAATAATCTAAATCAAATGGACTGTTTTTAGTTCATTGTCTACTGAATGTGTACGTATAGTTTTCCAATTGTATACCAAGATTCATTTTTTTCATAGCTACCCAACATTTGTAAATCCTCAGAACCAAATATGGTTGACAATTCAGACATTTGGGACGAACCATTCCTTTAAAGGATGAAACATCTGTGACATGTTTGTCGAATACAAGTAACATTATGATGATTATGCAAATTACCAATCGGTTTGTGCTTGAAAAATCTGTTTGCAATCAGTTTCATAGTACAGCGAGGAACCTTCAAAAGTCGAAATATGCGAGAAATTAACTAGATCTCATTTTTTATCGTGCTATTCCTAACACGACTCTAGGCTCAGATGACTAAATTTCATACTTGAAAGTGTTTTACTGATTGAAGTGACTTACACATCGATGCTATAGGAACGAACAGTTATATATTTTCTAACGAAATTCAGTTATAGAATTCAATTTTACGGTTACTACAATAGATGAAAACGCTTACCGTTGAAGTCTTGAATCTGGTTTCACTTAATTGGCGTTAAAAACGTTTCAATTACGAGAAACCATAACAAAATGTGTCCTCTTTTTCATGAAACCCATTTCAATAATCTTGCTCCCTGAACTGGATCATGATTCCTCTGAACTCAATTTTACTTGTTCAAATATTGTTCACCTTTTGTGATCCTATTCGCATCAAATATAATGCGAATGAGAAGTTTTTTCTGTTATTTCAGGTATCCTCTGAATGAATAGTGTCAAATTATCAACCCGTTATTCAAATCCACTTGAATTCAAAGATTTGCGTCCAATAAGTGTCCTGCCAACTTTATCGAAGGTACCCGAAAGGGCTATAGAAGTACAATTGAAAAAACATATTGATCAGAATTTATTATTACCTATAACGCAATCTTGATTTCGGAAAAATTATAGTTGTACAATGGCACTTCTCCATATTATTGATGATATTATTCGATCCTCAGATAAAAGTGAGTGTACTGTTTTGGTTTTGCTAGATTTTAGCCGAGCTATAATATATTGCTTGAAATTCTACACTACATAGGGCTGTCGAATAATGCTAGAAATCTGATGACATCATACCTTCGGGGTCGTAAGCAAATGGTTTTAGTTGATGGACAAGCCTCCAATTATATGGATTTGAAATGTGGAGTACCCCAGGGTTCCATTTTGGGGCCACTGCTCTTTGCTGTATATACTTCTTGTCTAGTGAAAACTCTTCAGATTTGTAATGTTCACTTATATGCAGATGATACTCTCATGTGAGATTATAAATGAGGAACTTGATAGGTTCATTGAAGTTGCAGAGGATCACTGTCTTAGTATTAATTGCAGTAAATCTAATGTTATCATTTTTGTCAATCAAAACAAACGAGATGAGATTTCTGATAGTGTAAGTATTGTAATAAAAAATGAAGTACTTCAAAACGTAAGAGAAGCCATAATAATATTGGATTCCAATTTAAATTTTGAAAAATACATAACTCAGCTTATTCTACGTGTATACTTCACTCTCAAAACTATATATGGCAATAGACATTTCCTCCCTATTCAAATAAAATCAAATTTGTATGAGTCATTAATACGGCCCATATTTAATTATGCAGATATAATCTATGGTCTATTCTTGTCCAGCCAATATCAAATAAAAATACAAAAAGTACAAAACTCATGCTTACGATTAATATTTGGTATCCGCAGAAAAAAAAAACATATTTCACACAAATTGAAAGATAATGATTGGCTGAATATGAGCATGAGAATAGGAGATTACATGCTGCTGTTCTTTTCCAAAAATTATTTTCGATAAAACACCCTCATATTTTCATGGAAAAATCACCTATCGATCCGACATACATAACATAAATATCCGATATAAAGAAACCCTTTCACCGCCAATATTCAAATTAGAAATATTCAGGCGTGGTTATACCTATCAAATATGTTCGATATACAATCAGGTCCCTACCACTTTCAAATCTTTCAACTTTCCTTTTTTCATTCTGTTATATTGTTAAGTTCAACACACCTAGCGATGTACTTGAGTTTAAGTGAGTTTATGATCTGATTTTATATCATCTTGTGAACTGAACTTCGCCTTTTGCTTTGGGCAAAATTCAC
>WOGR01002600.1:0-17164 GCA_015342045.1 Leptinotarsa lineolata | reverse complement strand
GAAGCCTACTTGAGAGAATCTTATCAATGACCTTCGCCACCGCACTGAGCAGCGAGATTGGGCGATAGCTATCAATAAGGGTTTTACGTTTTCCAGAATTATGTATGGGCACTACCTCCGCATGCTTCAGACCATTTGGATAATGCTGGTGTTTAATTATAGCGTTGACTATATGTACTAGTTGCACAACACCTTTTCGCGGCAGATTCCGCAGCAGAACTGCCTCAATCCCATCCACGCCTGGGGCTTTGTTTTTCTCCAGGCTCTTTATGGTTGCAACGACCTCCTCGACGTCTGTAATCCATTTCACTAATGTTGGCTCCGGTATTATGGGAGCCGGTCTGCTTTTTATGGTGTTAGTAGCTTTAGTGGTCGCTCTGTGCTCATCAGAGGTATCGGGGTTTACACAGTGGACACTGGAGAAGTATTTTCCGAACAGCTGAGCCTTTTGATGGTCCGTCACCGCATGCACGCCGCCGTTCTCTATGGTTGTGATGGCCTCAAACCGGTTACCTAGTCTTTTGGCCATCCTCCACAAAGAGTGGTCGTGCACGTTGAGGCTTTCGATTTTTTCCCTCCACTTCATGTTGACGAACTCTCTTATGCGCTTGTCGACCTCCGTAGCAAGTCTCATCATTCGATCCCTGCTACGGGGGTCTCGCGTTCTCTGCCAATCCTTGCGCATCCGATGTTTCTGCTTAATGAGCTCAACAACATCAAGGGGAAGAATATCTCGATCGCCTTTCACCAGGACCTTCCTCGTAGATACGTCTCTAGAACTTCGAATATTCTGAACAAATTGCTCACAGAACTCATCAATATCATCCTTATCAATGTTACCTTTGATAGTGGTGAGATTGTTCATGGACGCCCTAAACTCAGACCAGTCCGTGCTCTTGTAGTCATATTTGACCCTTTTTGTTGTTGGTCTGGCTCTGTTGAGATTGAAGAGCACCGGACAGTGGTCTGAGCTCAGTTCGTCCACAGTGACCAACTCGCCCAGATCCCGAACGTTCTTGTTAAGTACGAGGTCAAGCGTGGAGGGTGACGTACCATTCCAAGGGTAGTGTGTCGGTTCCTCGGGGTATTCAATGATAATGTTATTGTTCAGAGAATATTCCAGCAGCGTCCTACCGTTGGTGTTGGGCCGATTGTGACAGTTCCACTCGCGTCTTCTGGCGTTGAGGTCTCCCACAACTAGCACCTTGTTCCCAGCATCAAACAAATTGTCCAAATCATGCGGAGAGAAGCATCCATCCAGCTTATTGTATACTGCAAACACGCAGGTGCCATCGGCAAGCTTAACACCAACATGTTCGATGTTGCTCCGCTGCTGAGGAATCTGCGTATGTGCGATACCTTTTCTTATTAGGATAGCCACCCCACCGCCTCTCACAGCATCAGGGCGGTCCCTCCGGACAGTGATGAAACCTCGTAGCTTTAGTTTATGTTCCTGCCGAAGCTTCGTTTCGGACAGAAACATTATGTCGACATCATGCGACTGAATGAAGTTGATAACACTGGGGTATTTGTTACCAACTCCATTCACATTCAGCATGCATGCCTTTATAAGCATTTGAAAGTTATACTCGTTGATACCATTCGCGAACGTCGCGAATGCGTTCCACTTTTCCAGGGGGCTTCTAGCACCCGCCATGAGATTGCAAAGGTCATTGGTTGCACGTATAATTTCAGATAGATTTACCATCTCGCTTAGCCTCCGGAAGCAATTTGCTGCATCCATGAGGCCCTGTTGATTTCCGACCATGGGCTGCACGTTTCCCCTGACATATGTTAGCAAGACTTCGTCTTGCAAGACGAACTCATGCTAACATATTATGACACAATTTAACAGCCCACCAATCTCGTATGATTTCCGAAAGAACACTGAATATTCAGGTAACAGGATGAGATGGTTGGCAAAATATTTTATTCTCCTAGAAATCGTTGGAGATAATAATTTTCTGAAGGGTCTCAGAAAATTATTTTTCGAGATGTACTTCGAATAGTGAGCGATTGAATGCTACATAAAATATTTTTAGTCATAGTTTAAGGATACTCCATGAATTATATGATGTCAATTTCAGCTATAACGTAAATATTATACACACCCATGAAGAATGCAGTTACAATGTGGAATAAAACCGTGTAAATAGGAAATTTACGATGAGTTTATTGTGCCATAACTCAGTAAATAATTCTATGGTCGTGAATATTTCATTCAAATTTTATATTTCAAAATATCATAAATTGTCTATATTGCAGAGTAGGGAATTAGTAAGTAAATATATTACGCATTTTTTTATTTCAATTTCATAATCATACACAGGCCACTAAACTGAGTAGTGTCGGAAAACAGTTTTGATGTGAAATTATCTTACATTATTGACCAAACCGTCACAAAAATATTATTTCTGTGTTATTGATGAAATAAAAATCAAATAATTTGTTGAAGTTGACCAGAAAGATCTTCCTATATGGAAAAAACATTCATTACCTGTTATTATTCTGTTTGTAGAATAGGACACTAATTAGTAACAGCATATTTTATGAGATAGAGGTTATTTCTTTGAATTAAATAATTGAATCATATTTTTATTTTGATTATCATACTAGTGACTATATCTTGTTTTCATAGTATCGCGTCGGCTTGTCTCTAATAATTGACCTTCGATACAATTCACTCAAACAAAAGTATGTTCACAACTATCAATTTAAATTTAGAAATGAGTAAGTAGGTACATATCTACCAGAAGGAAACACAAATCAAAAATGGCGACACATCCTCCAGTATTTAACCACGTGAAACAAAACCAACGCAATTGCAACCTTTTTTCATCATGAGTGTCGCATCGGTGTGTGAGGCCGCTTGAATTCATTTTATCGCGAGAGAAATCTTCAGATATATTGATTTAATTTGTATGGTGTGAAGGACAATTATAATGTACACGAAAAATTAGAGGAAGTTACGTATTCAATTGGATCAATATAGTATCCGTTCAAAAAGCTTTCTAATTACCAAATTATACGTTATCAATTTCCAAAACATAGTATAGTAAAATAGGTATAGTAAGTTACCCTTGAAAGATAGACACATGCCATTGGAGATTTTCCTATAGTAAATTATTCTGTTAGATTTCACAGGGATTAGGCATCATTTTCGATGGGAGCTCCTCGACTCCGCACGGGTAGTACCGGTACCCCGTCTTTCCATGGATAAATTCGTCATATTTCAACCAATTTACACAAAACATCAACACCTTCCTCTTGAATCTTTCCATCCGTTGGTGACAACGGATGGAAAGACACACAGACAGACAGATGCGGCCTATGAACTTTGTTCTATGATATGTAGTGACAGTGACATCAGCAGAAAAACAGAAACCCAAAAAGATTTTTTTATAATTTGAGTCACTCTACCTATTTATGGTTCATCAAGTTTCAGTGTCTTATGTTTTCAAACCAAAAATACCCACATAATTTTATCATTTTGAAGTTGTCCATTGATACCTAATTTCATTTCTTCAAGCGTTTTCTGAGTTATAATGGAAGACGAAGTTCTGATATCTCATTCTGGCTGAATTATTAGAAACAACTTTATTAACAATAACTTTTATTTTAGGTAAGTCCACTACGATCTTCTAGTTGCTTTTCTGTGGATGAAATAATAAGTAATAAAGAATCAACTCCGAAAGCAGATCTGCTGTGATTTTGGGTAAGTCAATTTTTTGTCAAATTGAAAGGAGTATATTTTCAGGAAAGATTAATATTTGGGAGACAGAGGTTTTGGCTTCCTACTTCTTCATCTTCATACAAAAACATGTGGAAATCTTCCAAAGAAAGGAAGGAAGTAAGCAATTTTAAAAAAGGTGACTCTATACAAAGATGTGTAGATTCAGTTTGTATTCCAAACATTCGTATCATTCACAGGATTGCTACACAATATAGTGAATGAAAGAGGTGAAATTTCACTAACTGATTCACCCATTCACCCACAGATCTATGCTAATAGAGTTTTGGAAAAAACTGTTGATTTTGACAGTATACTACACACTTCTTCTCTGCTCTGTGTTTTGGAATAATTATTTGGAGTAATAGTCATGACCTGAAAAAATATTTTTGATAAAAATAAATTATTTGAATCATTTTCCATATGTGCAGCAGGATTCTCGTATTAGGGTTTTAGGCTACATAATATATTGAGCATACCAGCACTCTATATCTTTGAATCAATAAAATGCATCCATTCAACCAGATAATTTTGACATAAGGAATCCATTTATGAGCGTGTTGCCATTTATAGTTTTATGTCAGATATATCAAAGGTACTAGCAGATTTCTGAAGTCAGTTATAAAAATGTTTATGTAATCTAGAAACCAGCAGTTTTCAGAATATTTTTTCTAGAAGTCGACGAATTGTTACTAGCATAGTATTTCATCAAAATATTTTTCAATTTTTTTTTAAATTACTTCATGCCTTCTATATTTCGTGACCATTTTCCCTCATCATTGAGGTATTTCTCAAACGAATCTTTACTGCATTGATCATATTCTCTGTGAAAATGAATTATCTATTTCAAATTGAGGGGGTATATTTTTAGGAAAGACAAATTTTTTGGGAAAGAAAGGTTTTGGCTCTCTACTTCTCCATCTTGTAAACAGCTAATTTCATATAATTATTGAATCACACGAAAGCAAAATACTTTCGAAACAAATAATTTTATATAGACGCTGAATTATACAAAAAATACTTTTCACTATTCAGTTTGCATTCCAAACATTCGTTATTGAATTAAATCAGATATCATTCACAGGATTCCTACACAATATAGTATATTAAATAGGCAAAATTTCACTTACATGGAACATAAGTCGCTTGCCTTATGAACTCTTGAGTACCAAATTGGATAACATTATAAGAAAAAACATTCAATTCATTCACGAAATTACAACTTTATGTCACGGAATGATTTAGATCTACTTATGTCATCGTAATGGCAATCATTCGTTTATTTGTATAGAGTTACTTTTTTAAATTGCTTGATTCCTTCCTTTCTTTGAAATATTCTCACATTTTTTGCATCAAGGTGGAGACGTAGAAAGCCAAAACTTTTCTTCCCCAAAGAACTATCTATATTTCTATATTTCTAACAAACACACTCAGCAACATCAGTTACTCTCAATGATTTGTACTCGAATGTGGAAAGGAGTTGACGAATAGAATATAAAGAAATGATGTTATGCATATACAGCTTTTTAAAAAATGTTTGAGATGGTTTCATGCTCATCCAACGACCTTAAAACAATAAAGTCAATTTTAAAATTCCAGTTTTTCATTCAACGTATGAAGCAATATAACCTAATTTTAGGAATTGATATGTTTCATTCATTTTTTCCTGGGAGTATAAATTTTTTTTTTGTCCAGACAATGAACACATAATAGTTGTTGCAAGTTGATTTCTTCACCAGATATTTCTAGTAGGTAATTAATATCGATCCTCAGATACATAGCCCTGTCAGAGACAAATGCGACAAGATTTCCCCAAGTAATAGTTTCGGCTCGAATGCAGAAAAACTGAATCTGGTCCACATCCGCACGAGTGCCCTTTGGGACCGCACAACCACTGATGCGTCCTCTGCATGCCTGAGGCCAGGTCATTGGAACTATTGGGGTCTCAATAATGAACTGAGATCGAACGAGTTCTTATGAAGTCTTTCTGGGTGTGGAAGATAATAATTCAACGGATTTTTCTCTAAAATTTGCTGAAACTCAACGAATCGTACCTAATGAAAGAAAAATGTACCACTTGATATTCAGAAAGTTGGAGTTCGATTTTACATGAAATTTTGAAATCTTTTGAAATCTATTGAAATGCAGAATGAAGTTTTCGCGAGAAATTTGTGATTCTATTTGCTGTGTTCAGTGTATGAGAACATAGCCTTTCACGGCCGGAGTCACGATTAGAGAAAACAATATTCGGACTAGTAGGCAGTGGTTGGATGAAATTTGGAGTTCCAAATGTTTCATTTGCTATTGTGGTAAACATAATCAGTGGTAGGTGTGTTGACTACGAGGACAAAGGTTATATCTCAAAGTTCCAACAACGACTGGCTGATATGCACCATTTTAGGACAAAATACAAGCACTACAGGAAAATCCTTAAGGACCTCTAAGTGCGGTTGCTGTACGAAAGTAGTGATTCACGTTGGATTTGAATCGCTGGAGATTAAATTCATTTTGAAAAACGTTCTTCGGTAGCTTATTGAACAGTTGCCTTCGAGGAATAATGAGTTGAACCTCAAAACGATGAGCAGTCACAGTCCGTAACGTATTTTTGCTGGAATCAAATATGAGTTACTTGAACACCTTCCGTGAACGTAACTGTAGAAGAAAGACAGATCTCCAACCTTTCTTCGATGTTCCAGACTATCAAGTTTGCAAGTGATGTTTGTGTCTCTAATCAGGCGGATGGCTCTTTTTTTGATGGAATCCAGCAGCTTAAGGGTATGCTTGGGAGCGGAGCTCCATACATGAGAATAATACTACAAAGAACTTCTGATACAAGCTTTATAAAGCTACAAAAGTTGTGGTGGAGTGTACAGTTTTCTGGTTCGGAACAGAGTTCCAAGATTTTGAGAAACAGCCTTAGCAATTCCAGCGACATGATTGTGCCAAGACATATTGGTGTCCATTTTAATCCCCAACAAACTTATCGAAGCAGAAAGCGGAAGTATCTGTTCTGACATTATTATATCCAGTTTCAAGACATTCAACTTTTTGGAGAAAAACGATACCTGGGTTTACGTGGCATTGAATTCAACCTGGTTACTTTCAGCTCAATTTGGAATCACCACTAGATCCTCATTAGGATATGCAACCTCCTGCTGCCGATGAATATGTACACCCGAAGTCGATGTCCTGGAATCCAAATGGAATGACGGGATAAGTGTGCTGTCGTCAGCAAAGCAATATATTGGATTCTTGTTTTTTTCAATAAGTCGTTGACATACATCAAAGAGAGGGTTGGAGAAAATATGGATCCCTTGGGAACACCAGCGTTAACGGTAAAAGTATTCGAGGGATATCCATCGACGGCCACTTGCAGGTAACGTTCTTCCAGGAAGCTGGAGAGCCACACACAAAAATTATCCGACAAGCCATATCATCGAAGTTTGTCCAGCAAACCCTCATACCACACACGGTCAAAGGCCTCAGAAATATCAAGCGCAACAGTTTGACTCTCCATGTTTCTCGATTCTGTTATTAAAAATATAGGTGACATACGATAGAAGGTCGCTTGTTGATCTTTATTTTCGAAAGGCAAATTGATTATCGCTCAAGATGTTCAAGCCTTCCAAATATTCGATGATATAATGGTTTACGGCTTTCTCCATAAATTTTGATATAACTGATAACAAAGCGACCAGTCTATGGTTATTTGGAAGATTTGTTTTGCCCTGAACGCGAGCAATCTTCCAAGAAGAAATGCAATGCATTTTACTGGTTCCACCGATTTAGCCAAGTATTTCGGCAGGATTATGTTTGATAGTTTTGATTTTTTATTCATTTTCAATTTTTTTCCAAAGATTTCAACTTTGTTATCATCTTTTCAGGCAAAGGAAGTCCGAACCTTTAACACTATCGATATCTATTGGATTGTAAAATGTGTAGTTCTGTTAGATTTTTTACATTTTCTGATTTTTAACCATGACAGAAGAATCTTCAGCGTACCTAGCAGGGTTATCGAGCTGATGAATCTCCAGATACACGAACTAGATATTTCGAAGAAACAATAACCACATATTAAAAATCATACATATTCACAACATATCAGAAGAATCACAATGTTTAATGAAATACGCAGTGTTTCATGAATAGGTATTAATTAAGGAGTAAGCAAACATCCTGAAGATATTCTACAAATTATGATTGTATCAGCTAGGAAAATGGAAACTTTTATTGAGATCTGTATTTTTATGATGAATTTTTCATTGAGTGTTTCCCAAGTTTCATATATTTGATAACTTGTAGTTTCTATACTATCTTATTCCCATTTCTCCATCTATGCAGCTTTTTATTTAGCTGATTTCACAGCTCGAAAATCATAAGAATCGCAAGTTGGTTGAATTGAATAAAAATTGCCTACCTGGGAAGAAAATGAAAATAATTTTTCTGATCGGAACTATAAATGGTTGTTTTTATAAGATTTGCATAAAACTAAATTTGGCGGATTTAGTTTATAGGTTCTACAGCCCTAATGCTGTGAAATGTTCGTTGTTGGTTTCCATTTTCAATGTTTTTTCCTCAATCACTAACTACTATTATAACAAATTCAGCAAAGTATTACAAACCTCACCGGAGTCAGGTTATATATAAAATTTCCAAAGTAGAATCTAATATTCTTCGCATCTTGAATTCAAAGATGCATTGAAAATTGAAAATTTCCAATAGATATTTGAAGTCAATGACCTTTCCCAAAAAAGTTGAGTGATTGCATATTGATTACGTTTATTGGAATGGGTTGATAGCCTCTGATAATTTGGAGTTCAGGAACGGTTGTACACACTGGGCACCGTGATAAAATATAAGTCCTAATTGAGGAATTACGAGAAGAAGGAATAGTCTATTGACTATTTCGGTATACTGTTCAATTGTACGAAATTTGCTCAGTTGTCTTTAGAAACTGTTGCAATACAATTGAAAATTTGGGAGTAGGAGGGGTGGATTCATTGAGCCAATTGTTGGAAGATCGGGTATCGATGCAACACATTTTATATATTTAGTTGAAATTATAACCACAAAAATATTCTAGAAAAAATTCAAAAACTAGTTATTTTTAATTTTGTCCCAATTATTGGATGTATCACAGATGTGAACTCAGAATCATAACATTTCTGAAATAAATTCTCTGAATATTTGAGGATGCACTTATTGGTTTCATGAGAATTAAGTTTTTGAACATTTCAACTTCCGAGGTATGTCCGAACATGATATTTTCCTTATCCACAATGGTGCGTGCAGACTTATAGGCAGACAGGGTTGCAATTATTCCACTGTGCACGAGTATATAACTACAACTTGCTGTATTTTTCCGAGAGTCACGCAGAAGTATTACAAATAATTACTTACTATTTGTTTGATTTCATGTGATAAACTCAAAAAAATATTCCGACTCGCCATCACACCCAAAATAGAATTATACAGTCTTACATGCATGACTATGTATTTGTGTTTTGTTGGAAACAAAAATTTTATGCTTATTGTATTTTTTTAATGGCCCAGAGAATTACCCTGCAACATAACTCCACTGTTTATGATGCTCGCACGAAGAGGAAATTATATGACTAGAAAATTCAATTATTTTAACAATAGCAATTCTTCTGGGAACGTAAGTTGCCTTTGCGATTGTGGCGAATTGAATATTTAGAAATAGATAAGTGAAAAACATTCAAAGTTCGATATGCAACAATACTTTAAAATATTTTGATAGTTGTTTTCACTGATTTGAAAACAAGTATGGTCGAAGTCGTTAGTAATATTTGAAAAAGAGTCTATACTTGGGTCAAAATGGTTTAAACTTTCGCGGCTGAGGTTATCAGCCTCACTGTTTTCCGAGTTTGAAAGCCGTGGATTTTTGGAGTTTCTTCCTGACGTTTCGCTGGCGCGAGTGGCTAGCTTCTTCAGAGGTTCAACCACCATGGCTTGCTGTCCGATGACTAACTTTCAGGCTTCGTAAAGCGTATTTATGCCTTGTCAGGTAATCAGTTGTATTGGTACCTGTATCTGTACCTGGAACATTAACAATCTTGCTACCTGTTGTCATTCTGTTCCTTATTCTCGAATTCCTTAAAATGGGGTTCCATATTCGATTGAAGTTCACCGCTTCTTCTTTTCTGTTGAAATTTTCCGTGTCTTCGTGGATATCTATTGCCTCCCGTATCAGTCGGCTATAGTATCCCTGGTTGGGGCAATTAGTTCTGTGTTTCCAAACAAAATTATGTGGTCTCCTTCACTAAGTGCGTGTTCTGCCACAGTTGACTTGTCCGCTTGGCCTAGTTTGCAGTTCCTCTTATGCTCTTTCAGTCTTGTTCCTATGGATCGCTTGGTGGTTCCGATATATACCTTCTCACAAGTGCCCGGTATACGGTAGTCCCCTGCTGCTGATAATAGGTCTCTTTTCTCTTTAGCCGACCTGAGGCTTTGTTGTATCTTCCTAGAGGGTTTGAAAACTTTTACGATGTCGTGTTTATCCAATAGTTTTCCAATTCTGTCCGTGACCCTAGGGATAAACGGTAGATATGCGCGTGCAACCATCTGATCCTTTTTCGCTTTTTGAACCGTAGTGCTCTTCGGTTTCATGGCTTTCCTGATCGGGTGGACACTGTATCCATTCGATCTCAAGGTCAGATCAAGGTATTTTAGTTCCCTATCCAGATGTTCTGGTTCACATATTCTCCGAGCCCGTTCCGTTAGAGTGGAGATGACTCCTATCTTTTGGCTAGAATGGTGGTTCGATAGTCCGTGCAAGTATTTATCCGTATCTTGTATTTCTATGTATTTCCAAGGCCTCTGTTTGGATCCCCTTCATTTGTTTTATTCGCCCAGTTTTTTTGCCTTCCCACAGTTCTAGACACTCAACTCTATTGAAGTTTTATCATTTATTCTTCCAATTCGGTCTATAGCCTTTTCAACGAAGGGGAAAAAAGTTGTGCCAGTGACGGGTCTGGCTTGAGTTACTGGTGTTTTATTTCTGGGTCGTATCGCCCGATCGAATTCACCTTCGCTATACCCATTCTCTTCGAAAGCAAATATACCATTCAGTTAATGAAATTTTTTGAAAATTTTGGACTCATATGCTTGCACTTACAGATAGGGGAACTAGGGGCATGATGGGGTGGCAAGGTAAGACGGGGTCACGCACACATACCAAAAACTAAACGCTTCTGCGAGGTGGCGCTTTAGCCAATCAGAAGCCACTTTCGAACAGTGCGGCCATGACAGTCGGCGAAAGTGCGTGCGTTCTTTGTTTACGATCAAATTATTATGAAAGTGCATAATTGATGTAATATTTTGTGTTTAACAACTTCAGAAACAGGTAAGAAATAGCGTTGAACTGATAATTATTTTTTCCATTGTTTTACGTTTTTCTGTCAGTTGTCAGGCGTATTCAAAATCGTATCAGACCTAACCATGTATTTAAAAAAAATATATTCCTTAAACACAGTGACTGGGGCAAGATGGTGTTAATCGTATGAGGCATAATGGGGTATTACCCCATCATGCCCTTCAGATCGTGAAACAAGATAACATCCATAGAATTTGCTTTATTTGATATTGATTCTAGATATATCAATCTAAACATATTTTTTGTTTTTCAGATTAAACATGGTTAGGAACTACAATAAAAAAGACTAAAAGAGGAGAGTGGTCACAACAGTCCATGAAGTTTTGAGTAAAGAATCAGGATACAGAAAGGCACTTTTAGAATATGGTGTTCCTCAAACAACTTTGGAGAGTTACGTCAAAAAAATTAAACTAGGTGAAGAAATTACCGTTGGCTTACTACTGGAAACTATAAAGCCTGTTTTTTCGCAAGAAGAAGGAGAAGAACTAGCAAAGTATGTTAAGCACATGTAAGAACGACTTTTTGGCTTAACTACTCTCGATTTAAGGCGGCTGGCTTACGTATTGGCCAAAAGAAATGACAAAAAGCACAATTTTAATACATAGAGAGAGATAGTAGGTGTCGATTGGCTAAAAGGATTTTTAAAACGCCATCCTGAATTATCGATTCGTAAACCAGAGGCAACATCGGCAGCTTGCGCAATGGGATTCAACAAAGTAGCAATTGGAAAATTTTACCAGCTTTTTGGTGAAAAATATGATGCATTACATTCAACTCCAGATAAAATCTATAACTGTGACGAAACTAGCATTTCTGTTGTTTCAAAAACTAAAAGCAAGATAATAGCTTTAAAAGATAGAAAACAAGTCGGATCATTATCTTCTGCAAAGAGAGGTTAAACTGTAACTGTAGAAATTTGTTTCAATGCCGCTGGGACATACATGCCTCCACTCATTATTTTTTCGAGACAGCGTATGAAAGCCGAGTTGCTAGACCGTGCTTCCACTGGAGCAACATCAGCATGTTGTCAACGCTCAGTCGACGGAGACAGAGCCTCATACCGGACTTGAGTCACCATCTTTATTTCATTCTGGTAATCTTTCATCAACTGAGTCAGTACCTCATCCAGGCCATGAAGTACCAACACCGTCAAGCGTTGTCAACGTTCAGTTCATGGGGATAGAGCCTCATACTACACCTAAAATACTATCCCCGTCAAGTTCTGCAAACCTTCCCTCTTCAGAGTCAGCAACTTGTACAACTGGAACTCAATCGATTCAAATAGATCTTCTTGCACCTATTCTTTCCGAAAACCAACGTATGCCAGTTCAACAATCCAATGGTGGTTCCCCACAACAAGATTGTTCACAATTATTTGAAGCAGGAAGTTCCATGCAAATTCGTTCTCCCATACGAGCCGTCTGCAGTGATTTAACTTCTAGTTTCGAAAATGCTTCACCTCAACATATATTTCCAATACCTGCAGTTCAAATAAACGAACAAAAGAAAAAATATCGAAGAGATAAAACAGCGGTAATAACCTCAACTCCATATAAAAGGAACTTGAAGCTTTAAAATTGTCAAAGAACATTCCGGCTTGAAGAAGTAAATCACCAAAGGATGTTCCAGCTAAAAATAGTAAATTATCCAAGAAAGTTACTACCAAAAATAGTAAACTTTAGAAAGAGACCAGGCCATCAACTTCAGGACAAGAAGATAGAGTTTGTTTTTATTGCAATGATACATACCACACTTACCTGAAATCTACAGAAAATTGGGTAAAATGTTAACTCTGTAAGCGATGGGCTCATACTGCATGTGCAGGGGTGGATGATGAAAACTCAGAAGAAGTACTCATATGCATGTTCTGTGAAGATGAATAAGAAACCCATCTTGACCCCTTAACCCCATCATGCCCCATTTATCATTCCCCATCATACCCCACATACGGGACAAGACGGTGGTATCTTAAATAATAATTATATAATGATATTTATTATAAATTTGTGACAACATTATCGTTCAAAGACTATGCCAAATTGTAGTTGATTAGGAAACTAAAGTGCCATTATTAAATGAAAACATCATGTTGATTTTTAATGTAGTTATTTATTGTTTTCCCTTAGCGTCCCCATCATACCCCTAGTTCCTCTAATTTCATGTCTCACATGTACTAATATCTGAAAACCTGTATTTACTGTACTCTATGAGGTGATAAATATTTCATTATTAGATATTATTATCGATACCGTACTAGAAACGAAACAAATCTGCATGTAAACGAAGTTCGCTTGAAACTTGAAAACTTCTGATGAATGTCATACTCAAAAGTCCATATAAAAATTTTGCGTGATTGTAAATCGCAAGGACCGAATTAACACTATATTTATGAAGTTGGTTACAGACGTGCCATCGATTGTATTCAATTATGCTCCGTTTTTTGTAAGAGACTCGAACAATGTGTGAGTGTTGTTATGCAGCCAAGACGCGTTTATTCAAGATATGTAAGCCCAGTTTGGGATTACATACGTCCAAGAGTATTATGCTGTTGATCACCCGATTTATTCTGACACCAATCAGAGAGTAACTTCGTTGATGGAATCTGTAGTAGAGGAAACAACTGAATTATCGAAGACATGTCTTCGCAATCTAGTTCGAAAAAAATATGTATGACAATATTTCTTTCAAAAGATCGAAACTTAGCAGCACATAATAATTGTAATATCAGGATAATAATTCAATAAATGATGTCAATTTGGAGAGAGACATTTGTAACAGTTCGTGTAGAATAAGTTATTTATTTGAATAATTCAATGATACTAAATATGTAACGATGATGAAACCGCAATACGAACTAGTATTCGACACACCTTAAACTGTTGTGTAGGGTTGCTGTTTTATGAACTGTTTGGTGAATATCTTCCGATAAAGTAATATTCAAATATCTAACTGAAGAGATTCGCTCATTTTAACGTTTACAATAAAAGGTTTACAAAACCGTGACGCGTGTTTCGCTATGCCACCGGACACTCTGAGTAGACGCTTGAACTAAGAGATAGCCTTATGGGATGCTACGGAAGTAGTGAGCCCGCGTGAAGGAGGTAGATGGCGAGAATGCATGCTCTGAGGTGTGAAACATCACAAGTAGTAACGTCTACATACATTAATTCATTACTATATTTCATCTTCAGAGAAGATGATGCTCTAAACAAGAACAGAACATTTGCAGTTCTCATGAGGAAATAAAGATATTGTCTTGTCATGGTTGGTGCAAAGGAGAGTACATGTATACTTTCGATATAAAATTGGGTTTATGCAAATATGCTAGAGTCCATCATGAGAGACGATAATGCAGAAAATGCTCTATGGATAGTACAATGATGATGCTGCAAGGATAAGAGTATCTGATAAGAGTCGCCCTATATCTGAGTGCAAAATTGTGCTGGAAATTACACGTTGAAAAATCTGTTTTTCTATTAATCAGCTGTCACCTCCTTACGAACAACAACCCTCAATTGTCGAGACTCATGTGAGAGATCAACAAGGTTTTACCTTTCAATGTGCGATTTTCAGCACATTATTTGATAAAAATACATCAATTCATTGATGGGATCTCAAACACAATGCATCCTTTATTATCAGGTTTATTTTCAAACTGTTATTTCAACGTGAGATTTTTAGCACACTATTTGGTGAAAAATACATCAATTCATTGTTGAGATCTCAAACACAATGCAACCCTTATTATCGGCTCAATTTTCAAACTGTGGTTTCTAGGATGTATAAAATATGGTGCATGTTTTTCTTATATGCATAAAATATCTTTTTTTAGTCAGTGTTGGAAGATGAATGCAAATAAAATCTAGGTAAACATCACAGTTATTTATACAAATATGGTCTTAAATTATTGATAACTTATGAAACTGAAAAAATACGATTCAATAGCAACACAAACAAAAAATATTTCTAAGAATTAATATTGTTGAAAAAAAGTGTTATACTTCAAATTATATTTTTATTATGGCTCCAATCTGGCAAACAGCTCCTAATAAAGTATCTATAACAATGGATATTTAGCACTCCACGCTTTTTTACAACAAAATAAATTTTTTCAAAATATTTTTTATTTTTCAGTTTTTGTTGCTCTTAAAAATTGTGTTTTTCAGTTTTTTCAAACTATTATTTAATTTCCACTTCTTAGTTTGGCTTGCTATTTCAAATCCATTTGTTTTATTATAAAGTAAAATTATTATAAAGTAAAATATATACGCATGCGCAGGCAGTGGGATTGCCTCACTTGACAATGAGACAAATTATTGTATTGTCACCGATTCTTGATAAGTGTACAAAGTTTGAAATGAATTTGTCCGTTTAAAGTTAGTCAAAATCGAGTCCAACGGAGTCGGTTACAAATAAACATACAAGTGAAGATAATAATGAAAGCGTATTAGTGAAAATATATTTCAGACTAAAACTGAGTGAATTTGTTGAGTTAGTGGAGACTAAAGGTTTGTTGAGAGGCTTCATGATCAAATCAGAAAGAGTTTTGGGTGTTTAACCTCATAAAAATATTTCCATCAGAATATACTTTTTCGTGACATGATTTTCAATACAATAACACCCGGTCAATGTGAAATAGGTGAAATTGTCTATCTCAATACTCGAAATTCGTCCCTCAAAGTGGTTGAAACTTGGAGTCTATCCAAACGATTAATTTCAATACACGTTTGGAAGTTGAAAAATGTTTTGGAGTTAAGCCAAGACTGACAAGCGTATAATTGACATACTATACAAAGTTTCAACTTGTGTTAATTGTGTCATCACGATAAAAAAATTCCACATCATTTCTTGTTCCTCAACAACTAGGAACTGGAAATTATGGACAAAAATTTCCTATATCCTATTTTAACAAAAAATTTCAATCAATTTCTTGGCTGCATAAAAATTGTTTTCAATCATTAAACACGACATACTAAGTCTGTGACGAGCTCAAAATATTTTCAATTGTTGGATTCTTTGATAGGATGCAGGTGCAGTGTAGACAATCATGAAAACTAATGCATAATCCAGTCATCATATAGCATTTTACAAATTATTCCGAAATGATTTGTCTTTTTTTTTAACGGGTAGCTGATATATTTTTTTTACTTGTAATTCATTAGGCAATTGTATTTAACAGTATCATCAAGTTTTTTCCCTCAATACTCAACACACACTCAACACATAAACATTCATTCAAGAAAAAGTACAATATATGTACCAGACAACTACGATTTCGAAGTTATACCATTTATTTCTCAATTATTTTATTTTCCATCAATATACAAAATTCCATTAGATAGATAGATAGATAGGTGGTAATAGCAAAAACGTGATTTTATAGTTGACAATAAGACAAGTTCATTATGAATGAAAATAAAAAATTATCGGAAGACAATTAATTGACAGATTGAAAAAATCAATATAGATTGAATAGGAAATTCATAAACAACAAAAACTGACGGAGAAGTTCATATAAAAGACTGCTATTCATAAATGAAATCATCAATATCAATACAAAGTATAAAACAAAGTCGCTTCCCGTTGTCTGTTCCTATGTATGCTTAGATCTTCAAAACTATGCAACGGATTTTGATGCGGGTATTTTAATAGAGAGTGGTTCAGGAGGAAGGTTTATACCGTGTGTAAAAGTTAAGTGGAATAAATTCATTATATCGGTTACTGACCATATTTTAAAATAATCCCGAAACACGTCAAATTCAAATTATAATTTGACATACTTCAACGGAAAAATGCTACCCCTACCTTCAAAAACCGTCGATTGACAAGTACAATCCCCAATGATGTGGTTACCGAAATTCGATAAAATACACTCAGAACTTATTGCAATATACTCAAAACTTATTTTATGTTGAGGTGTTGATAATACGAAAGTGAGCAAAAACCATAGCAATGTCCTTTTTAGATGGTATCCTTTAAAAAACTGTAAATAGTTTCCGTGGCAACGTTAGTTTGAAACGCCTTGTCGAATTGTTTTG